>JAQIVE010000998.1:0-28903 GCA_034698285.1 Sminthurinus bimaculatus
ATAATTCTATAATTATTATTTAGTCGTGTGTGAAAACATGTTGTGTCTTCTTTCTCTAAAATTAATAGTAATAATTGTTAAAATGGTCGCTGCTGAGGTAGCGTATGTATGTATAATATATATATATATATTTGAATGAATGCAGGAAGTATACGGTTGAAGACTTGAAGACAACGTGTTATTTTAGTATTAGTCGTTGTTGTGTTCTATCGATGACCAACGTATGAAGTCTGTACAGGTTTGCCACTTGAGTTGAGTCGATAAGTGTGCCTGTGTTATGGAACAAAATAGATAAAAAAAAACATTGATTATCATTAGAAGAAATATATTGCACATATCATGTCATATTTTGTGATAATTAAAATTGCATTATAATTTGTTGCATGAGGACGGACAGTATTTCAGAGGAGAGACAGGAAGGCATTTAAGTTTGAGTGTGTGTGTGTGACAGGTAGATTGTTAGAGAGAGAAAGGAGGAGAAAGCGATGAATGAACTTGTGGATGGACAAGGACAGGGGAAAACAATATTGAAATGTTTGTAGAAAAAAGGGAAAAGCAAACTATATGCTTTTCTTCCCTATTTGACTGTTTTTTTCCTATCTATCTCTACATTTTCTTTCCAGGAGTGAGTGACATGTGTTATGTTTTGGACCTTGTGAGCTTTCGACAAAGGACATATATATTACGTGTCTACTTTGTAACAATAATAAGAGTCAATCAGTCAGTAGTGAGACCTTTCGTGTAATGTGACGTGATGATGCATCTTGCATTTCGCACGAATACGAAATGCTCATCTTTAGTGAGGACGAAGCACCTGAACAGGAACTGGAATCGAAGTACATACATAGTTGGAGAATATGCATGCATGTGTATTGATGCATCATTGGGCTTTCCGTTTCCCTCTTATACAATATGAATAATTCGAGAGAGAGTGTATGTGTGTACAATGTACAATAGTTAATCCTATACTATTCTCTGGAACTGCGATGATAAAATATTTAGGAGGAAATAATACCTGATGTCTGATAGAATACCCTGATGCTCTCTTTCTGTGTATTTCAAATGATGATGATTGAATGCATGGGACGTATGCATGTAACCTTCCTATATTATGTAGTTTAAAAACAATGTGTTTTCCATGCCATGATTCAGGATGTGGTATAGTGTAGATTTTATAATACACATGTATATATGTATGTCACTTTGTATGAAATTCGTACGTATATGTGTATGTATCTCCAACTTGGTTTTTTAATGAGATGTGTAACACTGTTGAATACATAGTCAACGCAAACGCAAGGATGTGTCGTGTATGAGTTCTATGTAGTATGTAGTAGCACGTATTCTTTAGAAACTTTGTTCACCTTGCCTCCATTTGTATACTTAAAATGCATACATGTGTTAACTATTCTATCTCCATTATGTATGTATATATAGAATTTGCAAAAAGGCCAATGTAAATTGGCTTGGGTTTCTTTTTTCAGTCATATGTACTTCTAACAGAGTGACTAACAAGTGAGCAAGTGAGAGTATAATATGTGAGTTGAGTGTGTGTGTGTGTGTGTCATCGAAATGAAATTAGATGAAACATGAAATTTACTTTAGTTTACTGCTAGAATAGTATCTATCTGTCTGTAACCTTTTTAGTGTGTAATGTGCATGGTATATGTGTAGTTATACCTACGTATGTTTTGTAGCATGTGTGTATTTTTTATGTGTTAGTTAGTCTGATCGATTTGATTAAGCTAGTTGAAGAGTCAGAGTCAGGTATTTATATGTACAGAGTGAGTGTTTTTTAGTATAGGAGTGATTGTATGGTGGGTAAATAAAGAATACATAGATGTTGATGACTATGCAGTCATTGGAAACTTTATACTCGTATCTACCTCAAACTGAAATGAAATGTGTGTATTTATATATTACACGTGTGCATTTGAATATGTATAAAGGTGACAAATGTACAATATTTGTATATGGTTCGTGTACAATTGGTTTTGTAGCTATACTATATATGCTTTGAAGATTATGTGGAGTAGTAAAACTATAATGTGTGAGAAGGATTTGTTTTATAAAAATGTTGCTATAATGTATCAAATGTTGGACTTTGAATAGTTATGCTCCCAATGTGTAGGTAATTGAAGAAGGAGCAATATAAGAGTTGTTGTCGGTTGTCTCTTGCTGTAATATAGTATAACTCGGGGGGATAATGAATACACGGAAATAAAGGTGTTAATGTACTTGTGGAGGTCTCTTTTTTACTGCCTACTCGTGGAAGATACATAAACACTTATATATTATTATGTATATTATGCATGTATTTATGTATCCAAAACATAGAGATTGAAAGAGGCACAAGAGGAGTCGAGTATTAAGTGAAATGGAAAACGAATTCCGTGAAATGGGAATTAGAGTTTTACAATTCGTATGCCGTGTATTATGTATAGTATATACATATATATGTGTGTCTGTGTAGAATAGGATAGGAAATAGGAAGTATACTTAAGTATAGGAAGTGTAAATGTAAATGCACGTAAATAAATTAGTCGGATAGACTAATTGATAGATATAGGGAAGGGATACAATTGAGTTGTTGACGTACGGTGAAAGCGTTGTTGAGGACATCAGTTTTGGGTATTGTCGGATTATTCCCTCCAAAAATACAAGAACCATTGGTAGTATTATTGATGCGGATACGACAGTCGGGTTGCCAGAATTCTTCCAAGGTAAACTGTCCTACTTGACCTCGGTTTTTGGAGGAATGTATTAAGTGGTAGACCATTACTTCGTCTGGCACGAGTTTAGCTGTATGAAGGCAAAAAAAGAAAGGAAAAAAGTTAAACGATAAGTAAATACAAACGTCTTCATGTTAATAACAACATTGAGCAACATGGCTTTAAGAACTATGTATTGTATTATAATAATGTTAGAGTTTTCCCTCAGTGCAACAATACTATCTATCTATAGTAAAAAATATCATAATAATAATGTCTGCTAGTCTAGTCTGTGCATAATTAATAGAGGAAAGGAGCCTTTCTAGTGCGTAGTTTCCTTTTGATGTTCATCGTTGCTATTCCCAAATTAGTAATTAATATTAAGAGAAGAGTTATAAGGGTTAAAAGTACAACGTATGTAGGAAAACATTAACTCGTGTTTTGTATCTTGTATCCTGATGTCTACAATGCAGTATATGGGCAATCATATTGAATTGATTCTATTAACTAATTTATATAGCTTTACATATGTACTTCGTACTTGGGCCGACATCACTACAGCATCTTGAGTACTTTTTCACTTTGAAATGAAAGAAAAACTTCTATCCCGCAATACAATAACAATACTTACAAACTGTCGTATATATGTAGCCAGCAACATTGTATGTATGTAACTAGGTATATTATGTATATCTGTTCAAAAGAGCGATCCGTTTGTATAGATGTCTGGCGTCTCTATGAAAACTAGGTAGTATAAGTATATGCGTATATATGCATGCATGTATAATGCTTCAAGTAACTGTGAAAGTGAAAAAAGATGAAGGAGACGAGAAGTTGATGAAAAAAATCAGTCTCAAAAGTGTGATGTCTGAGGATTTTTTAACGGGTTCCATCCTAGTTCTCTTTTGAGCGTTTTTTTTTCATATTGTACAACATGTATCCCATATACCTACATTCATAACAATAATAATATTATCATTATTATTATTATATTATACAGATTCAGTGGAGCAGAGCGGGGAAACTTCTTAAAATAAAATAATTGTAGTTTAAAATTAAAGAACTTGCACGAGTTCTGTACTGCAGACGAGGAAGTTTAAAATAGCAAGGAAAATTTGGACTCTATCTTGCTTGTCTATTATGAGTATTGAGTATTTACCCACACTGCTGCCCTACTTTTTCTCTCAATACATGTAAAACAAATAGGTATATATAATATATATATTATGTATATATTATATATTTTTCTCCCTTGTCGCTTCTTCCTCTTTTTCTATTTTATATACTTAGTCGTATTCTTGTGAATCCTTCCTTTCACAAAAGCATTAAATTTCTGCAATTTGCCAAGTTGACATTGAAGCAGTTGAATTCAGATGCAGTTATGCCATCCTTCGTTTATTCATTCATTCGCTTATAGGAAAGATGATTCAAACACAAAATAATGAAATATTAATAGTGTCAGGTTATGGCTCTCTAACTATATACATACACTGTATAGCAATAATAATAAAATAATTGTAATATTGTAGTAGCATGTTAACGTGTGTGTTTAACTTGTTAGCGCGATGGTATATTAGTGTGAATTAGTGTGTGATATTACAGTCATACAATACATTTTAGTACCTAACACTGTCATGCTACACTATATATTCAATATATTATCATAAAATTGAATTTTCCTTTGGTTGATATGATATTATGTGTGTACCTCATACATTGTATATATAAATTATGAGATCATGACTCAGGATTTTTGTCTATAAATGAAGAGATTGCTAATTTCTAGTAATAGTTGCAGATAAGTGCATAATATTATTCAAAATTCATACTCGGTAATCATAAAAAAAGTTATTTTTAAAAATTGTTGGACTTGTGAGATGGCCGGTTATAGAACAATAATAATAATAATATTCCTATTTTTGAATGGCACAGCATAAAAAATGTTTAGAGGAAAGTTGAAAGATTGCTAAAGATGGGTCATTTGAATACGAGGTTAACTTGCCTTAAAGTGTGAGCTTAAACGTGAGTGTATAAATAATACTTGTGAGGCAAAAAGCTAAGATGTACAATGTATGTAAAACTATAATCATGGGTATACATTATACATGTACATACATGGTGTAGAGAGGATTCGTCATACACTCAAATATATACAGACATGCATGATAAAGTGCAAGAGGCAACATAAATAACTGTGAAGTGTGTAGTATACTGTACTGTACATGATGTATTATACGGATTTATGTTACAGATGTAAGTATCTATATATCTACGGATTTTCTTGCAGTTTTCTCGATATATCTATGTATTTTGAATTTATGCATGAAGTTTAGACAGCTTCAAAAGAAGGAGAGCTATTGGGTTTAATTTGGTCGCGTGGAATAAACTAAACAGAGTTGCAATTCATCCATGTACATATCGTTAATATGTAATACAATACAACATGGATAGAACTTCTTGTGTAACGTAAGTAAAATGCATATCTATCCATCTTGAGTGGCCCATGGTAAATATTGAAAGTCTCTCATGCATAATATATTATTGGTCTTGTGCCTCTACTTAGAATTCCCTTTCCCCTCCCCCACCACCACTTCTTTGAAACTCAATTTAATTCAAAGAAACTCAAAACTGACTACCTCCAAAGGAGTTTTCAAGTGAAATGTGAACTATTATTTACATACCTATTGCATAGGTATGTAGATACAGATAGATATCTATTGCTAGGATAGTATTGTATAACATGTAGCATAATATATACGATATCGATAGTATGTACAATGTACACTTACGAGATGCATTTCCTTTCGGAGGACTTGGTGCTTGTTTTATACGTAGAGCAACACCCCAATGACTGCAGCGTGTAGAGCGAACCTCGAGAATATCGCCACTACGAACGGTTCTCATGAAAATTTTATAGCTGTCTGCATCAAACCAGTCAGAAACACGGTCATAGTTATAGGGAGCCACTTTGCTGAAACTGTCGTTCTTGTTTGACTCCTTCATGGCTGTAGTTTTTAGTTATTTTGTTTTGAACTATTAAGTTTTAAATTTAAAATATTCCAAACTGTCTAAAGTTTGAGTAAAAGCACGTAAATAAGCGTTGTACACACTAATTTAGTAAGTACAGCGAAAAAGATGTCTTTGTTTTGTATTGTTCCTAATTATTAGTATAGTTTATGTATATATTATAGTAATATTGAAAGATCAACTTTAAGAGAGGGGAAAACTGAAATCAGATTCAACTTGTCAATTGATGTATGCAGTGGAAATGTACAAAATAAAAGTACGACGTGGGATGATGACTCTCACTTGTTCACACTGCATACAACATATGTGTGTATGTGTATGTATGTGGTTGTTTTCTTTATTGTTTACTTGCACTTTGACTATTTGACTGTCGTTACTGTTTGAGAATCCGGACAGAAAGTATTCGTATTGAGAGAAAGAGGGGACGAATCAGTGAAGAAAAGTGCGTAGTATCAGTTGTTGATGTTGGTGTTGGTATAGTTTCTACTTTTTCGCAAAACTGGAATGTTGTTGGTGAATAGGATATTGCTATGTATTTGGAAACGGCGAAGAAGAATTCCTGGTTTGGAGTGAAGAAGCGAGAGAAGGGGATGCGCACGGCAAGGGGAAATGTATATATTCACGAGAACACTTGGAGTCGGCAAATACACATACACACCGGCTCAAAGTAAAATATGTATTTCGTGTATTGTATTGTGTGTGCAGCTAGCAGTATGGTAGTGCAGAGAGACAAAAAACGTGAGCGGGAACGGGAACTGTATTTTTCCACCGTTGACCAGAGCAAACCACCATGGGAATCTTGTTTTGGTTGTAGTAAGAAGGCAAATGATGGTAATGGTATGGTAGGAGTAATAATATTAGTTTTACTATTATTTGAATGGTAAAAAAACTAGGTCTTCTCGTGTTGAAACTAGGGCCTTCTTTGTGCTTCCAAAACTTTGTTGTTTAATAATTGACGGAAGGGAAACTTTGTTTCGTCTATATATTGTATTGTATTGTATTGTATACACACCTAGTCTTGTTTTGGTGAATTTTGTCTTTTTTCTTTAGACCTTTTCTTGAACGTTTGTTGTCGTATTTTACACTTTTGTGGAAAACTTGTATAGTCTAGTGTGTTATTTTTCAGTGGTGCTGGCTCACACAGTACAAAACAATGTTTCTCCCACCTCCACGGGCTGCTTTGGTAATAATAGTAGAGAGAAAGAGAGATGACTTGTGATCTGTGTTGTGTTCAGTTTGAAACTGTCCCTTGGATCTTCTCCCTCGAGCCTATTTTGTAGTCTCGCATTTAGTATGTAACCCTCGAGAGGTTCAATGTACAAATGCAAGACTTTTATGCCAGACAAGGAAAGAGGAAAATTTATATTGTGTATAGCTAGTTGCTAGCAAGCTATCCACACTCGAAGAGAGACAGAGAGGGACAGAGAGACTGACTGAAGAAATGACTGCACTGTGCAGAGTACATGCACAAACACAAGCTTGCAACAACAGCAGTAGCTTCGCCTATATAGTCGTCGTCGTCGTGGTTGTCGTCGTCGTTTTACTTATTGTGAACCTCTCTCCCTCTACTACTCTGCTCCACTCTGCAATTTATAATATTAAATCCTTAGTTTTTGGCCTATGTGTGAGAGTGTGTTAGCTGTGTGAGTTTGTGTGGTTGTTGCCATCCACGTTGCTTGCTAGTTCTGCCTCTTTCCTTTCCTTTCGTTCAAACAAACCTTCGTGCATCGTTGGGGTATATGCACTTTGGTTTCTTTAGCTGCGAGTACGCTCGGATCTCTGCTCTTCGTCTTTTTTAGTTGTATTTTATGTATACTCTACTATAATTTACAACAAATTTCAAAGGCTTGAAATCTTTTGTCCCGTCAAGTGTCTTAGTATTAAGGGTCTACTTGCAGTTTGTATAGCGTACCGTATAACATGTCCGTGATCCTGGAAGATTTTAAACTTTGTAGGAGGATTCGACTCTGTAATTTGTTAACTTTCATAGCAATCCGTTTACAGCGTAAAATGTTTAACCTCGTGAAAATGGGGAAACCCGTGTGCATTTAAAATGCACTTTTATTAGGGTTTTGTATTTTGTAGTTCATATAGTGGCTAGGAATATATTATGGAAAATGTTTTTTCACCTATCAAATGTATTGACACTTGGCACCTATTTTATGAGTACATTTTACATACATACCATACTTAAGGATCATGTTATCATCCGTAACCTGGTACAGATTGCAAAAAAAACTGCATACATTGGAGAAAATAGGCAATTAAATGCATAATGTTAAGTGCGCTACATCCAAGTTTGCGGGTAGCGCGTATTCATTTTGGTGTATGCTTTGTATATGATAGGATAGGATAGGATACGGTAGAATAGCAGCAGTTGTAGTCTGCGTTGTCTCTCGTTGATGTGTAATCGTGAATTTCCCTCATTCATTCACCACTACCAGGAGTTGAAGTTGAGTACATATAACATAATATAGTGGGACTGGAGTGCGAGTAACAGGAGAATATGGGATAGAAAGGCCAAAGTTCTGTTCAAGTAGTTGATAGTTATGGTTATGGTATAGTATTTAATGCAAGATTGTAGATATAATGCGATGCAAGTAACCAAGTCTCTCTCGCCCTCTTTCTCCCCCTCTCCCTATTGTGTCTTCTACCATGTATGATACCTTTTTGCATTTGGATTTTATTATTTGAGCTTCCCACAAAGTATGTAGAGATGTATACTGCAATGTAATCGTACAACTTTATGAGAATTTACCGAGAGGAAGTAAAGATATAACGTACAATGGTCCAAGTTTTACACGAGTTTATGTATAGGTAATAGGTATAATATAGTGTGTAGGTATTATGTATATGTATTTAGGTATCCGTGGTCCGTGGTTGTATAAGTATGGGATCATTGTTATTATTTTGAAATCGAATTCATATTTGTTGTACATCTTTATCTGTATCTTTTTAAGCCTAAATGTTGGGGAAATTCTGGTGAGTATGCCACCTCGGTTATTCCAAAAACTAAACAAAGCAAAACGAAGCATGACACTAAACACTGTATATCATATAACATGTTTTTTGTTTAGATTCTTTCGATATACCCATTACCTATGTGTATAATATATCGATAAAACTGGTGTAGTTACAATATTATTATTATTATTATTCTAGGGATCTGTTTACTTCTATTTACAAGGGAAAAGTGAATTTACCCTAATAAGAGAATGCTCATTCGTTTTAGTTAGTATAATTCAGATCATCATTTTTTCCTTTTTTACGATCTTGTGTCTTGAGGAGTACAAATATTATTCTGAGGAATTGACTTGCTTTGGAAAGCGGAAAGTGGAAACAACTAATGGAACCAAAAGATTCATAGAGGAAGTAGTCAAAGTTATTATTTTTGTTGCCGTTCCTTCAATTATTGTGTAAAAAGTTATACTATAATGTATATGGTTCAGTGTTTAGGTATAGAAATCCGTTTTTTCAATATTTTATTTTTAGTTCCGGTGCAAGGACGCGGTTATTGCTAAATGCTAAAAAATACACTTGTTTCTAAATACAAAAAAAAATTAGAAATTACTCTGTAATATGTATATTATGTGTATAAAAGGTACTGAATCCGCGTCTAAATACATACGTGCACACATACTTGCCATCATGTACGGAGAGAAGGGAGATATTTAGGGAGAGAGAAAAAGGATGATTGCATAGTTTTGGAAAACATAGCATTTGTTTGAGGATTCTTCTCTATTTATGGCCTTCTTTGTTATGAATTCTGAATTATGGAGTGCAGTCGATGTGTTAAAACTTCGTTTGGTTTGGCTGTTACAATTTGTGTCCATTACTCGGTACAATATTACGTGTACAGTAATGTGATGATATCACTGATGTATGCACAATATTGTATTTGATGTCATCTAATACATAGGCCATGTCGGTGTAAATGGTGAAGTTACAATGAAGTCCAAAGTACAATGAAACAGAAGATAGTTATACATATGTACGTATTACATGTTTAATATTATGTGTAGTAGGTATAGATACATAGATAGATGTATAGCTAATATGTATACATGGGGAATCACTTCACTGAAGTGGAAAGGATATGTGTAGAAATTCCGAAATTGTCTCGAGTAAAATCGCTTCGTTCGCTGTAGGGTGACACTATCAACTTGAAAGTTTCCAAAATACTAAATAATAATACTATTTCTACGCAAGAGAGTTATTATGATTATTGTTGCGATCTAGTTTCTCAAAGGTTTTTAATTATGCGAACTAGTTTCTGAGTGGAACTGATTAAAATGAAAACTTAAAACAGAACAGAAACCTATTGGTCTATGTATATTCATAACACTCACTCTTGTATATATTTTGCCTTTTTGCAACCAGTGTCTCAAACGTTTGTCAGTGTCATAGATCACTAAATATGTTGTTGAGAACTCGTCATTTTACAAATAAAGTTAAACTAAATAACTGGGGTGAGTGATATAATGATGATTTCTAGGGTATCAAAAGTCTAACCCAGACTTCCTGTAGATAATCAAAATAATAAACATTGTAATTTTATGTTTTACAAAAGTTTCATACTATTATAGTGATAAGCTACAGTTGTTTGATATTTGGCGACCGCGTTGATGATAATAGGAAATAAAACACTTTGGAAGTAAGTACACACGTCACACACAGTAAAATGCAAAATCATGTCTACTGCACTGCGTGTATTATTACAGTAGTCGTGTGTTCGTTGTTTGAAGACAAGCTATGTATTAGATAAGAGCGCATTTTTCATTATGGATTATGATGAGTACAAAGTTTTTGACTTTGTGGAAGATCAAATATGATAATATACGCATTTTATTATTTGGGAATTCCGTTCGTTTATTAAACATTGTGGATGTACACATTAATCCATCGCAAGATGAGTGTTATATGCCTAAATGATGCATCACGTTGGTGGTAAAGAGGAAAGCTGATAGCCACAGGTTTTGATAGAGCCTTGAATTATGTTAATGTTCATTGTGTGATTACGGTCGGAATTTATTATTACTAATGACTGCTTTATTAATTGGGTGTATTAAAATTAAACGAAGCTAATAATCAGCCATTCTTACCGTCCTAAATTATTCTAGATGGCTTACACGCTCTCCACGAACTATATATGTACATAATATATGTATACATCATATAATTTATGCTTTATTGACATAATTAATATGTATATCTATATCCTGGGAAATCCTACGTTTTGCAGTTTTTAATTTCAATAGTACCCATCATACAGACAAGCTGCAGAATTGTAATAACTAGAAGAAACTTGTTGATATAAAAAATTGCAGAATCTGTGGAATACTCCAATTTTGTTAATACATACAGGTTTTTATTTTTATCCTATTTGTAGTTCATGAAATAATTATAATACACTTCTATTCAAATTTCAGCATGTGATGAAGGTGTAGGTTTTTAAGCCTCTACGCGTGTACTTTGAACTTGACGTTTTACCTGCAGAATCGCGCAGCATCGTTGAGTTTAACAACCTTACCTTACTGACTACACACTGACGGTGCAAAGTTTTATTGTTTTGTCACAATTTCGCATTGGTTTTGCGACGGAGTTGTTGAGTTTAGTAAACGTCAGTGAAATTGAAAGTGCATTTAATATGGTTATTGTGACGTAGAAAAACAACGCAATAATATAACAGAATAAATAAGAAGAAAACAAAAATTAATTATTAATTTGATGCAAGCTATTAATTTCACAAATCCGATCTCGTTTTAATTTGTAAAGATGCTTACTGATAAAATAAATATGTGATGCATTCTATGAGGGGGAAATTGTATATGAAAGCTAAGTGTCGAAATGACCATGTATGTATTTTTATGGTTTATGGTAGACTGAATAGACTTTGTATTATTTATACTGTATGTATGTAGGGAAGTTTATTGTGTATACGTATGTATGCGCCTTTAGTTCTATATTGACTATACGTAAACGCTTTAGTACCAGTTAAAAAATATAGGCATACTATATACCGTTTTCTTGCCTTCTATTTAACATGAATCAGGTCGAAGTACACGGGATTATATCGTGTTCCATGTCATTACAATAGCTTTTTAGTGTGTAGCCGATATAAAATACTTTAATGGTTTTATTACACTAGCTCTAAACAACGCTGGTTCAGTTGTTCTGTTTATATGAATACCTGTACTTTTTTGTAATGTGGTACCTGCCCTGTTTCCTTTTTGCAGTAAACAAAGTAATACATATTGTCGGGCTATAATATGCAACGTGTATTTCAACTTTGTATGTAACATTTTTACTCTATGGTACTTTAAACTACAAACTAACGGAGAAAGCACCATAGAGTAAAAATGCTATCCAAAACTAAAATAAATTTTGAACATAGCACGGCAATATTTTTGTTGGCATGCATGTATGCATGCTAAAATTGGCATTTTCCTAACATTTAGGCACCTTTCCCTAAAAGAGTAAGGGAGGGAAAGTTCCAACTTTTACTTTTTACCCAGGGCAAAGTCATCACCGAGCGATGGCGGGCTTTCTTTCTACATATTCATAATATTGCCCAAGCTACATTATATACGTATATGCATTCGATGAAGTTGGAAATATTGTGCATATTCACACGTGCACGTGATATAACTTTATATGATTACAGGCACATAGGCATAGGTACGTACAGATTTGAATATAAGATATCGGGTAGAGTTATACAAGAAGAGTGATGAGCGGCAGTTGCCTTTTGTCACTTGCTATACCATCAGATCAAGTTTTGAAAAGGAGGGGAGAGGAGAAGTAGGACTTTCTGGATAAACCAACTTCAATATAAAGTTTAAAGTTACTATGCAAGTATATTATTATTGATTATGTATATGAAATGCAATGAAAACCGTTGGTTCGATGTCTCTTATCTTTATCGTTATCATACATATATTATGTGTATGAATGTCTCTATGGCCCATGTATCGACCTTACATATGACATACCCTATGAATGATGAATCTATACTAATTGTAAGATGGATGCGCGAAAATTATGTGTAGAATATTTATAAATTGCGTAAGTACAAGATTATCAATTATAGCTTTTCATAGATCTTAGACTTTTGTTAACGACATGTTAGACTTGAGTTGAGAAACGAGCGAAATGATGAGATAAATTTCAAAATCAAAGCAAAAGTATAAATTTACCAGCAAAGATATCAGAATGAAAGAACAAAGATTTCGCTTGCAAGTAAGATCCAGTTTCAAGATACATCAGCAGCAGCCATTACTGATTATTGTTGCATGTTTTCATTATGCTCAAAATTTTTGAATTATTGAAAAGGCATAACATATATAGTCGTCTTCAGGGCGCAGATCACCAAACTATGGTGACCATAGTATGAGTGATTATGGTCCGGCGGACTCTGGGAATTCTTTTTTATGCAGGACGTTCATTACACAGTGCATGTGTTTTATCATGAAATCTCAAATGTATTGCAGTCATTTATCAGAAATGATTTGGTGCTCCTATACGGTATTATTTATTTATTTGGTGGAGTGATAAATTTTGCATTGAGAATTGAGGGTGAAATCGGGGTTTAAAGTACTTTCATGATGTCATTTTATGAACAAATGTACATGAACGAGTTTAACATATAAATTTTATTACATTTCATTGGAAATCTATAAAATGTGTACATGTGTAGTAAACTTCATAGGTATATATACCTATGAAGTTTACTACAAATGTGACTATAGTCATTAGATACTACATGTGTGCGTACACACATGCGAATGCATATGTACATATATACTATGCAGCATAATATATGCACTTGATTAAGCTTTTCGTTGAATTTTATTGGACATGAAAATAATATGAAAAATATTTTACAGGCATATTGAAAATATTTTGGATTAAAAGACTTTGGTTGGTTTGTAATAAAATTCAATTCGTGTTGTTTGTTTTAACCATGTGCCGGTGTTTAACCTTGATGCTTGACATGCTCCAAAAAAACTTGAATATATGCATGGAATGGATTGCTTACAGCTTCTATCCACAGTTTGCACTCTACGCTGTTTTGGTCTGTATTTTAAACAAATTGCTTTCCCCTTCTGGTATCTATGCATCCGTCGTTCGGGGTGTAGTATCCAGAAAACGTGTGTGGTTGTAAGGCTATTTAATTTATGAATTATAAATTACTTTTTTCAATTACAGTGATTAATATACACATACATTTTAGCCTATATCAATGCCGTATTCCTAATAATTTAGCAAGCATATTCTTAGTATCCAGTAAATTTTACGACATAAAGACCAAGGGTATCTTTGGTCCCCAAATCGACTCCTGACGTCTGAATAGTATTATTATAAAGATGGTTCAGATTTCAGATGCTCAATTTCAAAATATGATCTATACATTTACACGGAATATTTTGATACAAAAAGAAGCATTGAATACTCCGCCAACGGCTCAAAGATCAAGAAAGATTTTGACGAAAGCTAACCAGTGATCGATGCTCCAGTGAACTTTTCTGTGGCATTTCCATGGTCTGTTTTGACGTCAGTGTTTTCTCCGTAATGTATGTACTTAGAATGTGAATCGTGACGTCACAGTCTATGAGTTTTGGAGTTTTCTATGGCAATCTGTTTAAACTTATACATATCATATTGGCCTTGCCCGAAACCCAAAATCTCGGTGAGAACGAAGTCGAAATTATCTCATGTTGACTCTAGTCCGTACGGTTGTTTGCACAACTGCAGTGTAGTGTGAATACATAACTAAAGAACACGATGAACACACAAGCATGTACCTATACTTGTACGCATTACTTATACAGGGAGTAAAAGCGACATTGTCCAATCGTGTCACGTGTATATCCTTGCAATTTTATGCAGCTCAAGAAGTTGAATCACCTAGTTGAATAGTCTCAGGGCAAGAAATACATGTATAGGTATAAAACAGTTGACAGTATATTTGTACGATAGTTCATCGGGGGTCATACTCATTTGATGTGAGAATAAACGGGTTTATTGTCATTACGTAAGCAGTGTCCAGAGTGAAACATGAACAATATCCGGAGAATAAATTTAATTACGTTCAATGTAGCTTTTTTACGAGAAGCATTTTCACTCAGAATCAATTACGGGGCAAATACCAATAGCAGAAATATTCATTCATTTCGATTCGCAATACATATGGATGTGTATGTGTAAAAGATTGGTCCATGTTTCGTTTCCGCCTGTTGACTGTTTTAGCAAATACAGCAAAACTTTTAATATTTTTTAGAGCTGATCTTTGTATTTGTATGTATGGGACAGTTTTGGAATGACGAAGGCTCTCTTTGTGTTTAGATCCGTTGTATTATTTCTCACGAGTTTGAACATGAAACAGAATACGTTGCTGGTCGACAATATTTTTAATTTGATTGGATATTGTATATGAGAATTTGATGCGGTCATGGATTTGAACTCCTTTATGCTACTGGTTTAATTAGTTCATATTTAAACTATGTATGCGACATTTTTCGAACGGGCGAGTAAACATATATAGGTGGGAGGTGAGCAAGAATAGGTTAATGCGACGGATGATCTCTGTATTATATGAACTATCGACTTTGGAGGAGACACAGACCAAGATTGAATAATTATAAGGTAATTAAAATAAACAAGAGGAAACTACGTGAGAATAATTAACTGAAAAGAAAAAAAATAAAAACAGTCACGAGTTACATTTTACATTATGTATGTATACATGCATACAATATTTAAATGGAGTTAAAAACATTTCAATTCAAACCCATTAATACTATCATAAATATTATGTAAATTATGAGTACGTGTGCAAACTTGTGAGTTCTCTCAAGAGATTTAAAAATAGAGTGTAATCATTCAATAATATATTGTCATGTCATAAAATCTCCACGGCTTTGTTATGCTAACAAGAGTAATAACCATAATTGTCATGTGTAAAACTTGTTCGTAACCAGTTCTTCCTGGATTTACAGTGTCAAAGTATTTAATTTTACCCAATATCTGTATTCCATATTTCATGCCATGTGAGATTTCGGAATAAATTCTAGAAAATCAATGCAGTAGGTATAATATCTAATCTAGATGATTAGTCTAAAGATGGAACAGTCTTCTTATTCACCATTTTTGGCTAAATATGTTGCACTATGATCTATGAGTACTTGTGAATAATACACCTGTGTTGCAATGTGAGTTATTTATACCTAGCAGTATCATTGCATTATTAAAATGAGGATAGGTTCATTATACACATGTTATATATGGCCTATGTCTGTTTACTGTTTAGAGTAGCATCTAACGCGGACATCAAGTGAGTTAGAGATAATACTGAGGATGCAGATACGGTGAAAATGCCTAACATTTTATGAGATTTTCGGTAATTCTATACATCTTGTGCCATGTTAGTGTGTGTAGTGTGTATTTATGTATATAAACAAGACACCATTTTAATTGTTTGCAACATATTTTGTATTCATATACTCATACTAATTACCATATAAGTAGTAAGTTCAGCTCGTAAAAGATGAAACTTGAAGAATCCAGAGATTATGGTGGAGGTTTTAAAAAAGTTATTATTGGTGTTTATATCATAAATAGTTCATCGTTTGTTCAAAGTCGATATACATTTTAATTTATACTTTTGTATGATACTTAACATGAATGCTCTTTCAAAATAGTATTTTGTACTTTGTTTCCTTGTTTCTCATGGTGGTTATTATGGAAAAAATATCGTATTGATGACTCTATTATTTATTTCTTGAACGCATCCGATCTGAATCTCATTAGATATGGATGAATTCTTTTTGATGATAATGAGAGTTAATAATGTAATTTATGATATGAGCTTATCAGAAAACTTGCAGGTGTATGGATATATTATATATAGGAAAAGGCGGTGGAATCAATATATGTCGTATTGTGAAAGGTTGTTAAGAAACCCATTTTTGTGTTTGTCACCGTATTTTTGTTGTTGTTAACAATGTGGTGCATGTTAAACTGATTAGAGATTAGAGAGAATCTCAGAATTAATATAGGATAGAAAAAAGATTTTGAATCTTCAATCTTATTGTTTGTGCAAGATGCATGTATCGTATATCAATTGTATGTGAATTGAATATTTTAGGATAATACTTCTGGTAGTAAACAACACGTGTAAAATATGAGCTTGAATAGTTAACTAGCGCACGTGAAAATCTAAAATGTGTTTACTGGATAATATTAAAATGTTCTATGTAAACAATTTTTCAGGAGGAAACGAAGAACTTGATAGTGGCGAATGATGGCGGTGATCGCTCAGAGTTTCTTATGAAAAACTTTAAAAACAAAGCTTCAATCCAGGGTCTGTGGTTCTTTAGCATTATGTTTTTAGGAAATGTTATAGAAAATTCTATATACCTTGCACATTAATAGTAGCGGTTTGCCAGTGATCACATAGGGTGCACGCTTCTGGTATAGAGAGAGAGGTGAAAGTAAGTAGGGAACGGAAGCTGCTCATAATTAAATCTTTACCCATAAATAATAGTTGTCTGCGCGATGGTTGATGATACAGTCTTAATATGACAATAAGTAAAATGTTTTCTATAAAAGTGCAACTCGTAGCTGTCAGTCATCGAACTGACAGTTGAGAAAGTTTGGGATAACAGATGAAGAAAGATCGAGGGTATGTGGTATGTAGTATGTAGTAGTATATGAAAAGCATTTGGCTAGAGCTAACAACTGCGTAGTACATATTTTACTGTTGCTCAATAGACGAAATCGGGATGTTGCCTTCCGATTTGCTGAGTTTCAAAGAGATACAATAATAAGTTTTTTATCACGAAACAATCGATTCATTCGGAAGTGATGTAATGTTTGTGAAGTTCATAAGTAATGTGAAAAGTAATACACATACTTAAATGTACATACTATGATCATTTAATATGCTTGTATCTTGTATCATCTGTCAAGAACGATACCTACAATGGTACAATAATAAATACCATGATGTGCATTGAGGCATGCATACATATATTTATATACATAGATATACGTATTACATTATACACAGCAAATAGTTGATGATTTCACAACGAAACACATTTCATTTCCTTAAATATGAGCTACTATACATTGACATTGTATTTTTGTCCCTATTTATATTTATCTATGTACTTGTCTGTTGTGGAGAGGTGTTTATTGTTATTAGGAATGGAAGTAGCTACTTTAGGATCACCCTTTTATCACTAGGAAATGCAAGAGATTAATCTATATTTAGAATCGATAGTTTCGAAATCAAATTTTATTTTATCGTATCAAAGCATTTTTAATCCATAAATAACTGCCGAGGATGGCGGTTTCAAGTGGATATGAATGGTTGTGTGTTACGAAATCAGTGGACATCATGTGGGCCATTTCCTCAATAATCATTCAAGTAATTTGCTTGATAATGTACTAGTCAGGGAGTGCAAAATATTATTATACTATGTACACCGTAGTGGCAGCGTACTACCATGATCCGACTTCATTTTTTCATCCGTACAAAATGAGACTTATGTTTGTGACTACGAGAGTAAATAAAAATGTAACAACGGTCATTCTGTTTTATGTAGTTGTATTTAAAGGGTTTTGTCAAAATTTTATCCATATATTCTGTTAAAAATAAAATGCGGATATAAATCTGAATGGAGAGAGGGAGGTGGGTGGTAGCAAGATGCCATCATTATTTTCTAAAGTCATGGCGTTGTGTACTATCTACTACATATTATACTATATTTTTTAAAACCTACAGTGGTTTTTAATTAATTTTCTGGTTCCAGAAATTTATGTTTGACTGTGACATAATAAAAACATCTATTGAATGCATGTGAGAAGGAAAGCAAATAAATGACGTAATCTATGTGACTTGTACGTACTCGACATTACATAATTGATAATTGAGCATTAAATTAGTGAAATTTTAATGGGTGTGTATGCATACATTCATACATTTTTGGTATTCGTGGTAGCTTTGGCAGTTGGATTATGTGATGACAATGTGCGGTTTATGACTATGCAAATGCAAACAGGCAAACAGTATTATTTTGATAGCTCTATTAAATATCTTCATCTGCCTCACATTCCAAAGTATTCAGACATTAGACTGTGGCGAATATGTTTTATTTTCCCGGTAGTCGTTAGCCACCCAACTATATGGATGTCATGATTCAGTATATATACATATATTAGTTTTATGCGTAACATTACGGGAAACGTTTACTCAACGAGGAGAACCTTTGTATGATAATAATAATAATGTTTGTTTATTGTTTTTTTTTGTAGATTGTAGCTCGGAGACAAGACTTGAAATTAATTGTGACGTCCGCCACTATGGATGCATCGAAGTTTGCTACATTTTTTGGAAATGTTCCTTCTTTTAAGATTCCTGGACGGACTTTCCCCGTGGACCTTTTCTTCAGTAAAAATAGTGTTGAGGACTACGTGGATGCTGCAGTCAAACAGGCCTTACAAATTCATCTTCAACCTAGCCAAGGTTTGTAACATGACATATAAAATATAGAACGCATTTAAATCATATATTATTTTGTTTTCGTTGACTTTTGTATCTAATATTATAATTAAATATTTGAATACATTGGCATTTTATTATTTTTGTGTTTAATTTTTGAAATGGGAGCTGAGCTGCATTACTGCTTAGTGTTCAGTTTTTGTTCGCTTTGGTATACCTAATAATTTATATTGAACTGTAATATAGCAGTAGATTAAACACTGGATTTTTTATTGTGCTACAAATTCGCATATCTATGTGTATAATATACGTATATCTTGAGTTTATTTATAGAGGAGAGCAACAAGTTGATCTCCATGTCGTATTGTGGTATTAGAAGTAATTCATTGTGTACAGACGTGTGTACATTATACATACCACATTTATACTAATCACTTCTGTACGCGTGTACATTTATGCACACGAGTGCTGAATTCCATTTTCTAAACTTTGACTGAGCTGACGGATGCTACAACAATTTTCGGATTGTCTCTAATTACATATCGTATTATCTTACTTAAACTTGTTAAACGCGTATATTATGCCATTGCACATGTATATGTACAACAATTGTGTCTCAAGATAGAGATTGGTTGCGCAAGTTTGTGCAGATTCATATTTATAAGCCGGCTTGGCATGTACAAATTAGCGTGATGGTGGTGCTTATAATGTATGTTTATTTTGCTTCTTTATCTTGAAAATTGACCATTTCAATAGTATATTATGATGTATAATGTATATGCACATACGCATATTATATGCATTTATTATTACGTTTTTAATTATACTTCGGGTTCTTTGTGGTACAGGAGGCACGGTTTTATGTTTATTCAATATTCAATATGTACAGTTTTGTCGTCATTTCGCCGTATACGTATTTCGTCGTATGCATCCAAATTGTGACGATCAGTCTGGTTTTATGACTGACAGTAATATAACTTTTCTATTGTAAAATTTTCTGGCAGATTTATTGCAGCTTGAACATATACATCAGCTATTTCAATTAAGCCGGAAAATTACATAGTCGCATGTGTCTCGCATGTACATATGTCTATATGCGAATTTCTATAAAACTCGTGTTTATCTATCATGTTTAGCTATTTTTGTACGCCTATTTATTTATCATCTCCCAAAGTTGAAGGTCCAACATGTGTTTCGGTTACCTATGTACCTTTTAAGATATACCTACTCTTGTGTATTGTTGTCGGCATTGAGCTGTGTCCCATAGCCCCTACACATGTCACGGTTGCATCATATTTTTAAACAAAAAACAAAGTTTTTTTAGTTTATCTTTTGGAATCTTTGCAACTCGTTTCCAGTATTCAATGATGAATGATTATGCTATAATATACCATACTTTCGTCAAATGTTAGTTTCAATGGCTCGATGAGAAACAATGCCGCAAAGTTATAGGATACTTTTGCGAGCCTCATGTATACTATGCAATTATATTTTTTTCAATGTCAAGGTTTCTGGTTGTCGCCTCTGCACATATTATGTATATTCTTTCTTTTAATCACTTGCCTTCTTGCGACTTTCATTTTGTTTTCTCTGCGTAAAATTCAAAAACCTATGTACATAGTTACAATAAGTGTGTATCTCGTACCATGTTAATATATAGTATAATGTTGCCACTGGAAGCATCACTGGAAATGTTATACCAAGTGATGTAGAAATACATACTACATGTACATATAATGTAATATTTAAGCTTTTTTGTCTTAGTGAAACATGAGATGTCTTGCCTCAAAAAATTGTAACTGAATGGTGATATTTTGATACAACTTGGGAAGAGAAATGTTATATTTTGTTCGATAAATGCAGGCAAAAATAGACAAAAGACATTAAAACAGAGATTTTATGCTAGCTTTAGAGAATATCAAGTGAACTTTATGGATGGATGAGTATGAAAATTGAAGGATAAATTAGGGTTCGGGTTAAAGGTTAAGTAGTTCGATGTCAAAGTGTGTCATTGCAATTTAAATGTTTATAAGTTTATTATGATGTGTTTAACGTGCAACTGTGGAATAATAACATAACAAATACTCAGACGGGAAAATTGCCATCAACTGTACTCAGAGCACATTTACATAAATATTGTACGTATATGGTTTTATTTTACTGCTCTATTTATAACACGCTTGTGATATGACAAAAAACACTCAAGACATCATTGACATCACAGGTTATATTTTACAGTGATATAGAGAGAGGTTCATTTATTTTTGCTGGATGTCACTGGTTTTTTCTGATTTATTAGTACCATCATTAAATCAGCATTATTACCATTGAAATTTCTCAAAATAGGCATTTTTATCTATCTCTCCGTCTCAAAAACAAAAAATGATGGACATCACTCCTTTTCATAAAATAAGATACGATATGACGATATCAAGGACATTTCTTGACAGCATTAGGAAAGTTTTTCATTTATTTTTTGTTTTCTTGTGTAAATGGTGGATTTGTTGACGTCTGCACTTAACCTCTACAAATTACTCTAGTTTTGTCTATTTAGTTATAGTTGATGTCGCTCTTCTGTTTTCCTCTCGTTATTTATAAAGATCATAGGAAGTGGGTAGGAGGGGTGTTAAATTATGTACTTAAAAATTAGTAATAGTGTATTTTCAATGGTTTAATTACATATACATGTACATGTTTGCAGATATATTATTATATTACAGAGGGTGATTACAGAAAACTAAATAATGTAAAAATTTGACTGCCATTTACATTACATTTTCATTTACATTTTATATTTGAAGTCGCCAAATCAAGACATTAAATTTTTTGTGTAAACGTGTATGTATTATGTACCTATAAAAACTCTGGGTGAAATTTTGCGTCTTTGTAAGCTATGATGTCTGAAATAATTTACTCGAAAATCGAGGTCATAATGTTAACCTTTTCGATGAAATAATGTTTGCCAAAATTATTGGGCCGGGCAATCTATGCCATCTTCCATGTATCTTTCCAGTGAACGGGAAATAAAAATCCCATTTCATGGATTTTTTTAGAATTCGATTAGCTAAACAAGGTGCTTGGGAACTTTTGAAAGCGGAGTGCCCAACGAATGTTTATGCTGCAGTCAACACCAGGTTGTATCACCGAAAACAGAAATTACACTAGTCTCCGTTTGATGCGTGTAAATAAATGACAGTTGTATTCAGTGGTGGTCTGTGAAGACCCTTTGTATTTATATTGAACGCGGTTTTTGTATTTTTTAAGGAGTATCAAAGAGAGCGAGTGTAAAAAAATGAGTATTAAGTCTTGATGCATATCAATTTAGCTGTATGTACATAATCGTATTTTGGAAGTCGACAGTTCATTTGCTTTGTTTGCCTAACTTTAGTTAGAGAGATACGTTACGCAAATGCTTTAGTTTAATAACACGACCAGACTGCATGATCATATGACGTTCTTATGCGTTCTATTTAAGTGTTTTTTATGTGCAAAGTGCTGAGGAAGTAGTTTGTTGTTATTGATTTGTTTTTGTTTTTCCCTTTTACTCTGATTTAGGTGACATTCTAATATTCATGCCAGGACAAGAAGATATCGAGGTCACGTGTGAAGTCCTTGCTGAGAGATTAGGACAGCTGGATAACGCGCCAGCTTTAGCTATATTACCTATTTATTCGCAACTTCCATCAGATTTGCAGGCTAAAATTTTCCAAAAAGCTCCTGATGGAGTTCGAAAATGCGTCGTAGCCACCAATATTGCAGAGACGTCTCTTACAGGTGATTGCACACTACCGTTTTAAAGGGAATTGTTTTCCCTTTAAAACTATTCATGTTTTCAATACGGATTATACAAAGTTCTTTGATGATACACTCAAAAAACGCAAAATTGATGATAATGATTAATGATATAAGGTGTATGTATTGTTAACATAACTGTTTTTTATGACTCCAGTGGACGGAATCATGTTTGTAATCGATTCTGGTTACTGCAAACTGAAAGTTTACAATCCACGTATTGGTATGGATGCTCTTCAAATTTATCCAATTAGCCAGGCCAACGCTAATCAACGGGCAGGTCGAGCTGGAAGAACAGGACCAGGAACTTGCCATAGGTATGGCTTTCATTTTATACACTTCAGCGACCTTTAATTTTAAATGTGCATAACTAGCTGTATACATGTCACTTTCAATATGTGCACAATACCCATATTAAGCGACCAAGTATGTACAAGGTACAAGTGAACCGTACATTTGTAGTGATTGACATGCAGCACCTTTTTTTGAAATTTAAAATATAAACTTTGTAAGGAGTTAGCTAGTTTTATTTCATAATCACCTAGTACATTGTATATTGCTAATACACACTGTTTGTATTTCTATTGTTTTCTATATTTAGACTTTACACAGAACGACAGTACAAAGATGATTTACTAATCACAACAATTCCAGAAATTCAGCGGACAAACTTATCAAATGTTGTATTACTTTTGAAATCGCTGGGTGTTCAAGACTTATTACAATTCCATTTTATGGATCCTCCGCCTCAAGTAAGATGAAGCATTCATATTATGTATAATTTTTATTGAAGTGATTTTATGTGTACGAATAGTTTACTCTCTAGTATTATCCGTGTAAACTCGCAATAATTGTTATGATTGCTAAGTGATTTTTATTTATGATTTTTTTTAGGACAATATGTTAAATTCCATGTACCAATTGTGGACACTTGGAGCCTTGGATAACACAGGAAGACTAACAGAATTGGGCCGACAAATGGTGGAGTTTCCACTGGATCCAGCCCTGTCAAAAATGTTAATATCATCTGTGTCTATGGGATGTTCTGCGGATATTCTTATTATAGTTTCCATGTTATCAGTACCAGCATTATTTTACAGGCCAAAGGGGAGGGAAGAAGATGCAGATTCCGTACGAGAAAAATTTCAAGTTCCTGAATCAGATCATCTAACATACTTAAATGTTTACACTCAATGGAAACAAAACAAGTAAGTCACAGTTGTGCAATCATTTTACAAGTAGTTGTAATTGTAATTTAATAGTAGGGAGCCAAACAGCATTTATTTTATAAATACCTATTATCTCTAGGTCACTCAAATGTCTATATTTGAATTATATTTTTGTTAACTATTTCCGACCGCCTGAGATTCCATACTTATTAAATTTGTTATTATGACTAAACTTAAACTACACAGACGCTAATAGAAGTACATGCTGTTTTTAGTTTGTAATTATGTTGTTATCTTAGTAGCAACCAATCAATAGCCTAACCAATGATTTTATTTTGCTGTGTGTTTTTGTGTTTTATGGGGAAATAGTTACTCTTCAATTTGGTGCAACGAACACTTTATTCACATCAAAGCCATGAGAAAAGTAAGAGAAGTTAGAAGTCAACTGAAGGATATTATGGACTCGCAAAAAATGCAACTAAAGTCTTCGGGTACCGATTGGGACATTATAAGAAAATGTATCTGCTCAGCTTATTTTCACCAAGCAGCTCGTCTTAAAGGCATCGGAGAGTATGTTAACAGCAGGACTGGTATGCCGTGTCATTTACATCCTACCTCAGCATTGTTTGGAATGGGATACACACCCGACTATGTCGTTTATCATGAACTTATAATGACTCATAAGGTACTGTCATTATATAAGAACTTACATAATATTCGTAGTTTCTATACTCCTTTTTTTGATGTATAAGTAACATAATTTCGTTGAAATAGTTTAAACTCGCAAAGCGGCACAACATGACTAAAAATTTCAAATGCTAATTTCACGAAAAAATGCTACATCTAAAATAAGAATAATTTGATCATTCTTGTGATTATAAAAGTAAAGTTTGCACAGTTCTTCAACATTCTTTCACCGATTCAATTGTAAATGCAAGAACTGTGTGTGAGCCAATTTGTCTGTGCATGGAGTAAAATGGTTACTGTGGTCCACCTTGTCGTGCTAATGTGCTTGTCTTGTAGTTAGTAATCAATATTGCAAATTTATATTGTACAGGATAATCAATTTTGTACGTTTTTTTAAATAGGAATACATGCAGTGTGTCACTGCAGTTGACGGTCATTGGCTAGCAGAGCTTGGTCCAATGTTTTTCTCTGTTAAAGAAACTGGAAGATCAAGAGTTGACAAAAAGTAAGTGTACATAATTTCATTTAAATCGTCACATATAACATTACTACGATGCTGAGGTTACGATAAATGGTCTTACGATCGTTAGTATAGATTTATTTTGGTACTGCTGATTTTATCATCAGTATTGTTCCTGAAGATTTACAGTATGTTCATGAAATTTATTGTTTGTGTCTAGGCGACAAGCAATCGAAACCCAACGAGATATGGAAGCTGAAATGAAAGAAGCTCAAATCCAGATGCAACAGGAACGAGAAGAACAACTTCTTGAAGAAAAAAGCAAGGCTAAAAAGTTCGATGTTGTAACGCCTGGTAAATTCGAGCCCAACACTCCGCGAAGGACCCCTGCAAGATTCGGACTCTAATTTGATTGGCCGTGTATTATGTTGGGTAATCGTGATACAGCTGATGTTTCTCAACCTATTATTTACCTAGAAAACGACAGTTGTATTGCGGTGCCTCGGCACACGTTTTTAATATAAATTGTTGTTTATTCAAAAAGTTTGACATTGCGTCGTCTTTCGCAGCATGATAAATGAATACCAAAGTTTTTTAAAAAGAATTAAAAACTAATAATTTATACTCCAGTGTACAAACATTGAAGATTGTGTTTAAAAAAATGATGTTTAGAAAGTCTTCACTGTTTTTGTTTGTTAAAAGTGGTTGATATCTATGGTACAACAATTATTGTACTACATACTTGATTCCGCGAATATACAATACATAATATGTATTGTATACTTCGAAAGCATTTTTTGTGTGAAAATGAAAAAAACAAAAGATAATATTTAAATAATTTGAATAAAAACATTGAATGTTAACATTGTGTAATTTATTCATGAAATTTGACACGAAACTCATTGTCCACCAAAAATTTACAATTTCAACTCGTAACTTCTTTCTTCTTTCTCACATTTCAATATGTAATATAACAAATGCCAGTCTCATGGACAAAATAAAGTTGAAAACTTTATTTTAGGATATACCGGAATCGTATTAATGCATCGCACTTATAGGAGCAAGTACCTTGTCTTGTCGGATTTTATGCATGGCGCCCATACGAAAATATTTCGTCGTGCGTTGTTTTAAACATGGCGCTAGTCGGGGGACCTAGAAGATCCGGAGTAGTTATTCAAGTTGCTAGGATTGACCAGAAAAAAGTTCAAATAATACTTGACTTATACAAGTCTACTTCAATTTTGGTTTTGATTATTGTCCTTTGTGTATTGGTGACAACAGCCAATGTAGTTTAATTCATTTCGTAACCATAACCGGCATATGCCTCAAAATGTACATAGGTGTACATTGTACATAACAGCACGAAAAAATACGGACAATGGTATCAATTATCAATGAATGATTCGTTGCTAATAACTTGGTTCATCCTTTGTAGAAATTTTCATAACCAGGTGAAAGATGAGGAAACAATGATTTGCCTAATGAAATGACCTGCTCAACAAATAAAAACGGAAAGAAAAATTGCATCAAGTCAACAATCGTAGTGTGAAAACAATTTTTCCTGACCACCTGCGGAGCTTACAAGCGTCGACACTTTACACATGCATATTATGTATCGAACTTTCTTTGTGTATTATGACACCAAGCTAAGCGAAATAGTTAATTTCTCATATATTTTTTTACTCTTTCAGAATAAGTTATAGAACATTGTATACAGATTAATGCCTTTTTTCTGCACGCGATTCAGTGAATAAATAATAAGGTGTAATTATAACTTACCTTTGATAATGTACATAGTTAAGCTGAGGAATAACGATGAAATGATTTACAATCGTCAGAATGTCATTTATTAGAGACAAATACGAAAGACATTAGGAAAAAACGCTTCCTCGTCTATATATACATACTGGTGGAAACAGTAAATTCTGCAATCGCATTCACACCTTATAGGTATTGAAACAACACGCTTTTAAAATTTTGTAAATTTTTCAATACAGCACTTCAAGGGTAGTACATATATAGGGGAAAAGTCAGGAGCTATGTTTCCCAGCTACCCCGAAAATATTGTAGTTTTCGGTGATTTGTAATCTTCAAGCTATAGTGCGAAATTTGTACTATAGCTAGAAGAAATTTGTGCTACAAACTGATTATGTAAGCAAAAAATTTGAGCTTCTTATCACTGATCAAATATGTACCTCAATTATCCCATTTACAGAATACAGCTTGGCAAAAAGTATTTATCTTTTTTATGCTTTTTTATACTTTTTTACAGGACCCAGTGGAGGGATAACTGTTTATTAACAGATGGTTTGATTTTCTACAAAACACATAAAGCAAATGCTAGAATTTACAAAATTGAGAAAATTGACCCATACAATACAGAATTAAAATCGAAAAGCATGTACTATATGTACTTATGTATATATGCACTCATACGCCATACACAATGGGCTATATATCACAAGAAATCGGTTTCTTTCGACATATTCTTCGACAGCGAAAACAATAATCAAAAATAGTGTGACTTTGTTATTTCTATTATGCTTTCCTCACATAATGGGCATATACGCGGTCGTCCATGTATAGGTAAAAAGCTAAATAGTTACCTACCTCTACATATTACATATACTTGTATTGAAATGAAAATGACTGACAACATGCTTTGCAATGTCAATTGGTTCCACTTTTCCCCCGGCATTCTCATTTCAGAAGATCACGGTGTTTACTGAATGGTCTTCTATATAATTGATTGATCAGTTTAAATTAGCGTGAGAGGTTCCAAACCTATCTGCTGGTAACAATAGTGATTCAAAAATGTGACAGAGAAAACAATCGACATTATGTTATTAATCATGCTCTACATGCACACATGAAGAGGCAAAGCAAAAACCATCAGTTGATGACATCAAATGCCATTGTTGTGGGGCATTAAACTATCAATAAACTCTCAACCTTGGAATTTAAGTGATTGAAAATTGGTATAGGTAACTATATCATCTATACATTTCTCTCAAAATCTGGAAAGTATTAAGTATTTTATAAAAACATGCTGCTTTATAGCTTTGTATGTGTTTTATATACATATTTGCCATTTTTTTATAACTACAGAGTATACCGTATAGCTGCCAGATTTCCGTACCGTCAAATCAGTACATGTTGCCCAAATTCAATTTTACCTAGTGTAAGCTAAATAAACCGTTGATGTTGCCGAATGCATAAGTTCTACTAGCCTAAACTTCACATAAAATGTTGTACGGTGGTTTTTAACGGTTTTGGAAGTATCTTGAATCACGCCATCGATTTTTGTCAGAATTTTGCTAAATTCGTCTAAAACTTCCCACGGAATTCGACCAGAAATTGGTATCCAATATCCACATTTAAACAAATGCTACAGAATTCGGCCGAAGGCCGAAAAATTTCGGACAAATTCGGCGGAAATCTGACGGGATTTGAGCAAAAAATGGACAAATTTCCGGGTGCGAGAACCGGCAAATTGTATATAATTTTAGTGAATACCGAAACAATAATTCTGATGTATCATTCCCAATTT
>JAQIVE010000999.1:0-28890 GCA_034698285.1 Sminthurinus bimaculatus
TATCTGATTTTTAATACTATTATAAACTACCTACACACTACACATGGGTGAACTTGCTGTGGCTATGCATTCAGAAAAAAATAATATACACAAAGTCAAAGGGCCAACATTGCTGGCTATTAATAGCGTTATATTCCTATTGCAAAAAAAGAAATTCTTGAGACGAATTCTCGCCAATTTTTTCATTTCCTCCTTTGACTAACTCTAAACAACCGAAATATGTACAAGGATGGATAATACGTAATATAAATTATTATTATTATTATTACAGATATTACTCGTATCCTTGAAAGAAATACTGTAGAGCTAGTACGTTTGTTTAATCCCAGTTCAACAGGGTTCTCATAATATAGAGACACAAACAGATATGCATAAGAATTTTCTGTTTACCTTGCAGACGTATTCATTTTTGTTGACAACTGCACTTGGAGAGAAAGTTTGGGATCGTTTGATTACAATCCCTTTGGAAGTTGAGGTAGCTTTCCCTGACTTGGTGGGCACAAAGACACACTCTGTATTTGTGGATTTGTCTTCCATTTCAATGTCTTCGACAGCTTCCTCTTCTCCTTCTTCCACTATGGCAGTCTCACCAACACATTCTAAAGCTTCTTCCATCACTTCCTCCTCAGTAGCTTCGGCATCACTAATATCATCCTCATCTGAAGATTGGGCCTCCTCTTGCTCTTCATCTCCACTCTCAGCTAAAGCTTCGGGGGCACATCTCCATTCTGCGGCACGTTGATGCCACTTCTCAACATCGTTGTGAAGTTCCCCATCTATACATAGATTATAACAAAAACAAGTTTTACAACAATGGTTCAACTTGCAATTGATGACTTTGCGCTTGGTAAGAAGAAAGTACAAATTGAGGAAATAATAATATATGAGAAATGTTCCATAAAATGCTGTGTTATGCCATACCTTGATTTCGAGTTAACGTTGAAGTTTGGGACGAAATGATAGTGGATTCATCACTTGATTCTTCTTTAACATTATTTTTACCACTTACTGAACAAGTTACACTAATATCACTCTCTTGTTTATGATGAGTATGCGATTCATCTACTTCTTTGGCTAGTAGAGTATTCGTCTCCATTTGAAGAAAATGAAAGCTTAACACATTGTACCATCTCGTTGAAGATGAGTCCGGGCTAAAATCTGCAAGGCTTATAGTTAACGTTCCCTAAGCGAAAGAAAAACAAAATAAGTTATTAGTTTGAATTGAATTGTATACATTAACTTTTAAATTTTATTTCGTAAAAGTATCATCACACATATTATTATTTGTCTTCATCAAAATGTCTGTTTACCAAGCAATGTTCGTAGCCAGAAGGTGAAATTCCGTATACATTAATTTGCAAAGTTTTGCCATTTAATTTAGAAAGGGGTACTTGAACTGGAAAATCTTCCCCTAGAGTCATTTTGTCACTAGGTTCCAAGGATTTCGTACTACACTGACACTGAACTCCTGGAATATTTGGCAGTAAGGCAGCCTTAATTGATCTGAAAACCACAATTACAATTTAACATCATTTTAAATTTAACCATTACTTATTACTTATTTTTGCCTATGGGAACCCATACGGTTAACCATACGGTTTCTTTTTCAATAGTACTGGCAAAAAAAACAATAATTAATTACACTTACATTTTATGATGTTCAGGAATAAAAAGAGCGCTGAGGTTTCGCGCCCTTTCAATCCTAATATGTAAAGTGCAGTCGGAAACTGCATATCTTAATTTAATTTGAATTTGGGCAGTATCGGCGTTAAGATTAGCGAGGACCGTACTCTTTCGATTATTCGAAGCTTCAAAAACTCCACTATCACCCGCAACAGATTCGTCACTAACTGCTGCCGACACAGACCTTGTATTGGTTCCTGAGGAAGAGCCCTGAAGATGAGAAACATCCTCTTGAGACTCCTCCGTTGTGGAATCTTCATTGGCAACGTATTCGGAAATGGGTGAAAGAGGCGGTAGAGCTGAATAAGAATTCGATTTCTCGATCTGAAATTCACAGGTCAAGCATACATTATTACCCAAATCTACAAAAGACAAACTTGACAAACTTGTCAAACAATAATTCTTTTAATTTGTTTTTCAAAGGAGGTATAGAGAAAGTTACTTACTTCAAATTTATCTCCTAGAGAAAGTTCTGCAACTAAATCCTCCAACTGAGGCTTTTCCATTGCAAGTTTCTTTTGTTTCTCTAAAAAGGCTTGTTCGTACGAGGGTGGAGGGGCAGCATTTCCTTCATACGGGGATATCGGTGGTGAGACGGAAGACAGAGAGCTCCTAGGAGATAATGAAGGAAGATTACCGGGATGGGAAATTTCTCGAGTCATCATTGATCCTTCCTGTTGAAGTGCTAATAAATTTGCACTCAATGAAGAAGGTTCACATGCATCACATGAAGTAGGAGTATAACTGTACTGTTGAGTTGAGCCCTAAATTGTTTAAAAATCAAATGATCATGAATGAAAAAATGCAAATGTTACGCTTTACTTAATAATAACACACATTAAAACAATACATATACATAAGCTTGGTCGCAATAATAAATTCCACGTATTATAATCTTACCTGTAGCAATCTCTCAACTCTTCGATGCAAATCGGTCATATTTATGGTATCCGGTTGCGATGAAGGGACACCGTAAATATCAGTAAAGCTTAGACTTGTTAAAGATCCCTAAAAACAATCAAATAAATACTTGATCTTGCTACAATAACAATACAATAATTACAGTAATTATCACTAGGGAAAAAAGTTATGTGGACGTTTAAATTTAAGGGCAGTGATTTCTTACCTTACTAGACGCTTGACTTGAACTTAAGGACGCCAAAGATGAACTGGAAGACATACTTAATGTACTTGCGGACAGAGATTTGAGACGACCCTCGAGGGCAGCCATACTATTCAGTGCATCTCTTAATTTATGTAGGAGATTCTGCTTCTCCTCACTAAAATTGAAAAACAAATTAAAATTTACTTTAACCCAAAATCCCCCTTAAAACACACAAACCAACAATGTACAATCTAAATTATTTTAATTTTTTTATAAACATACTGAAGTCGCAGTCGATCTGCAATATTTTTCTTTGCCATTTCTGCAGCATGGCTAAGATCATTTTCCAGTCTTTGTATCTCCACATGAATACCCGCCATTTCGTTTATAGGCCTTGACTTTGGACAGATGCTCCTTAACTCTCTTAAAAGTTGCTCCTTCTCTTGAAATAATAATAGTCGGTCTTTATCTGACTGAACTTCACCGGGTTCTACACTTTCTTCTAGTTCAGAAAGCCGCCTCTGAATATGTTGAACTTCTTTACGGCTTTCATCATATTGTAACCTTAGCCTTGCCATTTCGGCCAGTCGAGCACCAAGCGGTACCAACTACACACACACATACAACAAATAAATTTATATCATTCCATTGCATTAACATTATGATTTTTATAATTATTACTTATTACTGATATGTGGTAAGCACTTCAGATATGTACATTATATACAAATATAACTAAACAATATTACAAATAATATAAATATATATACACATACCTCGCCAACAAGGTCTGTTTGTGATGCAGTACTAAATTTCTCCAGTGGAAGCATACTAAGAGTTGATATATCTGGGGAACTCTCTGCAGTTTGTAATTGTAGTCGTGTCAGATCTTCTTTGTGTCGGGCCAGACTTTGCATTAATTCAGCTCTCTCCTTCTTTCCAGATAAAAGGGACTTTTGAATATTCCTCAGCTCATTCATAATAGCTTGAGCTTCCCCAACGGTGTAAACTAAACCTATTAAGTAAAATATTATATATTATTTCATTTTAATAGAATCCCTTTAAGTCAACTTTTTATATCATATATCATATGCGTCGATTTGCGGAAACTTGACGTACCACTAGACAATTTTTGTTCGACTTGAGATAAAGTTTGAAGTCCTTGCTGTTTTATTGAGACCTCTTGCCGAATTTGTTCCTACAATGACAAAACGGAAAGCAAAACAAAAGGTATAGTTTACTGAGTTATCTATACATAACCGATAGACCGATAGACAAAATGAACTTTTGAAAATAAAAAATCTTTAGACAGTTAGATTAAGTACACTTACAAGTTCTTGTCGTAGCCTAAGCACACGTAATTTGGCCATTGATACGTCTTGCTTTAAAAGGTCTGTATCGTATCTTCCTGAGTTTGTACTCGTTACTGAAAAAAATCAAAAATAGTTAAATTAGACACACTTGATAAAAAGCCAAAACGTACAAAATATTATGAAAATTAAAAAAATTAAAAAAATGACAACTTTAGAATATTTCAATTTAGACACCCGCGAGTAAAGCATAGAGCTCACTACTCACTATTTATAAACAGGAAAATATTATAAAAAAGCCGCAGTTCATTCCACGTTTCCAGAGACTCAAAACCGGTTAAAACTTTTAACCGAATTTTTAACTTAACGTGACAGTTGACTATAACTTACATAAAGTCCGTAAAGCCTTATATTAAGCCTTCAGAATGGAATTGCAGTGATATTATTGTGAATAGTGTTCTGTGTTCTTTCCTTTTACATCATAAAAATTAATATATGAGTGAAACGGTACGCAAGTACGAACTGTATGATATTGAGTGTTGACAGTTGACAGTTGACACAAGATACAAAACCGTAATTAATTCCTCATTTCCTGTGTGTTTTGTGTTTTATGGTTTATCTATTCGAGTATTTAAGTAAGTTACATTCTCGATTCTCAGAATCTATTATCTAATTACATGAAGCTTTGCGCCTCTGGTCAGGCTGAGATAATGTTATTTATAGATTTTTTTCAAATCGTTGCTCTAAACCTAAACATTACAAAAATCAATATAAACAATAATAATTGATTGTGCATGACGTGTAATCAAAGCTTAACTATACATTGATTTTCTTTTCCTTAATCTAGAACAAACCGTGAAAGTCAAAGGAATGGATGGATATTTCAGTGCTCAATTACTCAAAGGTAGGTAAAAATATTTAAAAACTTACAGGATGATGTGGATGAGGCTGGGTGTAAACCACTTAGAGCTGCATTTAAATGTTGATATTCGTCTTCTGCTATACCTAGGCGTCTAGTTTTCACGTCCAGAGTTTCTTTTTTGGCCTGAAATTTTAAGAAAGGTTTATTACTTACTGACACCTTACACCATGCAAAATATGTTGTTATAAAAATAAGTCTGAGAGTCAGAGGATTCAATCCGAATTTTTTTAAATCTTTACAAAGAAAGCTAAAGAGGTTGGTTTTATTAATTTCTATAAAAAAATTACTCACCTTTAACTCTTCTGACGCAGCTGTTTATTCCGTTCAAGCAATTGGAATAAACAAATAAAAATATCAGATTAAAATTCGAAAAGTACAAACAATTATGTGTAATGTGTATATGGTATCTATTATTATATTATATATGGTCCTTTTAGTAAGAAAAATTCCATTATTATTACACATTGATGAGGGTTAAAAGAAAAAAACCGTGAGATGGGAAGGCACAGAAAAAAGTGGAAATTACTGTACATTTTCGGTAAAATTCAAAAAAACTCCAACGTTTGTTTAAAAGTTACATCTTGGTAGTTAAGCAAACACATTTTCTATACTGCCTGTCTAATGGAAAAGAATTTAATGAATTGATTTTAAAGGTTCTCTGTACATAGACGTAAAAGGGTTGCGGAATCTCAATGTGTAAAAAGAAGATTTATCAACAGATATGACAGAAAACTAACATTCTAGAGACGAAATGTGTAAACACATTAGACAAATAATATGTAAAAAAAAGAGCAGAAGAAAAACAATTATTTGTACTTATGCATACATTAGGAAATCATAAAAGACCTTCTCCAGTTAAAATAAACAAACTATAACTCAGATTAGTGCATTGCATATTTTGTTAATGGTTCATACTGAACATTTTTGATAAACGTTCGGAAAATTCGACTGCATTCAGCAGCTTATAAAAACACAAAAGTTGAGACTGTGATTTAGCTATGAAAAAACTGAAAATTAGGAAGCATGTGCCATGAAAAACGAATGGCGTCACGATTGACAATTGCAAATCGACCTATAGGTTCTTGATATAATTTTCCTGATCCAGATTCTTTTGAATAGACTTTGATGAAATTGAAACTAAAATTAAAGCTCATTTCAATAGCCATTAGCCACATACAGAAACTTCAGAACGAAAAAATGTTCCTTATAGCCGACGGCAAGATTTGTCACTCCAGGCCAGGCTTATGCAAAAATGCATGAAAGTCATCAGCAACACGTATGTACATAATGTATACATAACATCTTGTATTTGCGTGCGTATACATCGAATAGTCCAATAATTAGGTCGACCTTGAGTCGGCCAATCAAAGTTATACGTAAGAAATACCGGTTTGACTATAAAAATTTCAAATTTCTATTGTGATATCTTCTTTCTTTCTTCTTGTCAGTCATCATCATCATAGATGAAGAGTAATAAAGGAATTTTTCAAAAAATGACCAGTGAATACTAAACGTCAAGTCAATTCATCAAAATAATATTATACGTTGTATTTTTTTATACAAATACATTATCTTATTGACTCACTTGAGAGATAATCACGGAGCATAGCCTCTTGGTAAGCTCTAGTCATATGAAAGAAAAAGGGTTTAATCGTACTACATTGCAGTATAAGCAGAAAATATTCAATATTATGACATTATAAATCAGGTATCATATGAAATGAGGTCAAATAAGGTCAATTTGAGGTCAAATGAAGTAATTTTGAGCTTTTTTTACCTCCAAGTTAGATGTGGATCTTCTATTTGAGTCCTCTCTGCAAATAAAAAATTACAAATAATGTAGCTACAAGCTATAATGGATGTATAATAATATGTATATTATGGTATCTTTAGCCTTAGTTTTTGCTTTCCTCCATTTTCAGTCAAAATTGCCCAAAACTCCAATATTAGTAAAATAAAAATGTGTGTAGTAGATATGTAGAAGATATTTTAAACATCATTTTGCTTACGATTTATGTGGTCAATATAATAGACTCCTATTAGTGGGTCATAGGCTTGTTCCCATCCTATCGGGAGTTCATTACCCACACAGTCGGCAAATGTTGCGGGCTTTGTGAGTCTATACATAAAAAATAAACAAACATGAGAACATTTTGACAACTGTTTTCATTTTTCATCTTCTAGTTAAAGGTGTATATTATACTTTGATATAATATAAACAAAATACGGTAACAGACGTGTACCTAGTTTGTAATTTTTAAGTTAGATTTTCATTATTTAAAAAGTATGTAACTACAAACTACACGTGTATATGAAAATACGTTCGGTGTCTGTCTGTCTGCTACGATTGACTATCGTGTCATGTTCGCAGTTCCTTTTCTTCGCATTTCGTGATTCATTAAAAATTAATACCCCTTCCGTCACCCCAGTTTTAAACTCATTTATATATTATGATTGTTCCTTTGTTTCCGACTCACCTGTGCTGAATTGCACGGTATAGTGTGTGTGTGAGTGAGCAGCTGGACATTCATTGGAAATTGAAATCCAACATGCGATGTTTTGTCACTCACACATTTTCATGTGTATTATATTATTATGTAGTAATTATAATATGTACTCAACAGGCTACGATGTATCTACATATTTTATACGTGTATAATGTATAATTATTTTGACTCTTGACATAACTCGACACTCGCCTTGTGTTTTATGGTCTACATACATAGTATGTATAATTTACAATTTAAATATCGTTTGATACAACGATGCAAGTACATAATGCGTACATACAAAAGTTACAATCATCATCATCATTATTATTATTGTTGTTGGACAAATAACTAATTATTACACAAGAGGGAGAGAGAGAGCGACAGGAGAGTAAACAACAACGAAAAAGCGCAATTAAGACAATACAACATTTAGGTAGTCAGTAGTCATGTTTCGTTATTTATCTATTATATACGAAAACATCACCCGCGCTTCATAGTTCATATGTACTTTAAACGATCATCATAGTTTGTGTTATTATTACACACATTCTTGTTATTACATACTACTAAAAAGTTACTGCTAACTACTTATGCGACATATTTCACAGCCGTGAATCACTGCTCGACTAACTATGAACTATACTGTTAGTATTACTTGTACACAATTGAATTGGAATTGAAAAGTATTTACGATTGCTAAAACTAGGATGTGCACACACACACAAATAGACACATTTTTAGTCAATAATAATACGAATACGCCTCGCACACTAACTAATAATAATAATAATATACTGGAACGTTGGAATGGAATGTGATGTGTGTGTGTGTATGTGTGACTGTACGTTGTCGTTGTTAGTCGACAAAGCGTACTTAAATACATCAACTAAATACCTTATCAAAAAATGTCATTTGAAAAGTTCAGAGCCCCGATAACAACAGCCGTCACACCATCATTAAACCTCATCGTCATCAACGTTTAATAATAATAAGTAATCGCGCTCTATTATTATTACTAATTTTTATATTATTGATACTTCCAACAGACCGATCATCATCATAATGAAAAGTAAAAATAAATATTCATCGTCATCATAATAATAAATATAAGTCAAATTGGAATTTAAATACGTATATTAAGTTGTATAGAGTTGACCCTTTCTTGTGCACAGTTTTATCGTGTATGTATGTAGTAGGTGTAATAATATGTACCATATCCATTATCCATACTCTAATGAACTTTGCTGTCTATCCTCAATACACATAAATACACTGTCTACAAATGTCTAGGAAAAGAATAAACTCACATCTGTCTGTACATAACCTACAATCTATTTATCCATAATGTATAGAAAAAGAAAATACAAATATATCACTAAATACAAAGCGCAGTGAACATCATCGAGAGACAGAGAGATAGAGAGGGATGAAGAAGGAAAAGAAAAAAACCTCATATGAAATATGAACGGAATTTCGATGTTGCCAACTACCATTAAATTTCATCTAGTTTAGTTAGGCACATTTTTCCCTCTGAACAATGCTAATACTAATAATAATAATAATACTATGATAATATAATCTATAGTTATTATAAGCTGTAGAAGTTTTTTCCTCTGCTACCACATTGATACTTAAACTGGATCTATGTATTTAACTTTTCTGTCATGCATATTAACAAAATGATAATGCTAATGCTATTGTATATTAAATGATGAACCAGTGTGCCTGCTGCAATATATTATTATTATTATTATTTGTATGTGTAGTATGTGTATACAAGGCAAACAGTTCACACATTCCTTTCCATTCCACATGCAGTAAATTTTAAAGAGAGTCAAATAAAAATTGAGAAAGAGCGAAAGACCTGATACATATATTATATTTATACGTACATCATGTCATTATCATTATTATTATTATCGTAAAATATGTACGAGAGCGTGTGTATGTATAAAGTCGATAGTACTGAATACTAATAATAATGGTCTGCTAGCTGCTAGCACTAGGAATCTTTTGTGTATTTTTTTATATGCTGCAATTCCTCATTCTTTTGCTGGAATAATGAAATGTGCGCATATAAACATATTGTACACAAACTTTTAAATACGAATATAAGGAGTCTCATTGTTAGCTGAGCCTTAAAAATGAATAAACAATAAGAACAGTAGTTGTGTAATAAAATGCATAAAAAAAACCTCCTCGACTCAACATATTATGTATATGTTATGATATGGTCTATGGTCTGAGAACCATCATCATAAGTATACAAAGAAAACGTATTATATATTATGTAAAATACATACTTTTGTGAGTACATGTGTGTGTGTGTGTCTGTGTGGTACATCTAATTAATGAATAGCGATGATCTTACTAACACAGAGAATGCCAATCAAAGCCCTCCAATGTGTAGCTACCAAAAAATTTTGCTCACATACACAAGTTTATGTACATATAAACATATTATTATACAGTGTTTGAACACTTTGTAGACGTATACTTTTTTCAAAGATGAATGTTGAATACGGAAAAAATTATACAAAAATTTTCTATTTCGAATTCACACCAGTATACAAGATACTTACATGCAACGATAATAAAACGGAGATCGAATAAATATTTTCGTTCTTACGATTCACTGAAAAAGTTTACATTATTTACAGTCATATTATTAAAAGAACAGAGTTATTGGTATAGTATGAAAGACGATTCATAATTCAAAGTTCATCGTCGTAAATAACTGTGTACATAAAGTTAAAGTATGAAATATTTTCGTACGTCTGTATGTGTATGTTTCTGCTTAGACACAAAGAGTGTCGTTTGTATATTATATTAGTAATAGTAAATTATAATGGAACATTTGTTCGATAGGAATGTTCACATAAATTTATGTGTGATACATTTGTTGTATACATGATACATTATACGTTAAACATGTGTGTTTGTGTGTATATTATGTGTGTGTATCTGTATATTATTTATGTGTCAGAAGTCCGGAAATGTTCTTCTACTTGTTCTTCTCAAAAACATATGAACATGAACAATAGGATCAAGATGAGAATTCAAAGTTCAAAATTCAATTACATTGTGTGTGTATTGTATTATTATGAGTATAAAATGAAGATTGAAAATGAGGAGATGAAAAGAAAAAGAAGCTGCATGCATATGTATTTCTTCGTGTAACGAAACCTATAGTAAATATAATATGTAGTATTAGAAACGAGGAATTTAAAGTTTGGCAAAGAATTTTTTCAATTGTATATAGATACATAGTAAATATACTGTAGTTAGCAGTGCATAATGCAAGTTAAGATCTTGGGCATAGGATTTTTGAATCCCTTTGGATAATCTATGGTCTATGATTACAAAGTATAACATGGATACCGTTTACTACTATTTTACATAAAATATTGAAGTTTGTACATGCAATTACATTTATTTTCTGTAAAAATGTAATGTTTACTGCAGTACGTTCTTTCCTCCTGAATTCCTCTCTATACGTATAGTTATACGTATGAAAATGTAGTATACACATGAATACGATGTGAACTCTGTGATTTTAAAAAAGAAGTATAGGAGCAGTGTCAAAGGTTATGGCTGATTGAGCGATGTCACCTATATATTTCTGAGCTACTCTCTTTCTCTCTCTCGCTCATCTCTCATCGATACTCAATGCTCATGTTGGATTCAATTCAATGTGATCATTGATACATATAGTAAAGTCACACAGACATACGGTATACACACATTAGACATGTTTGAGATAACCTTATTGATTGATTTACTTGACTTTGTACGAAAGAATGCACTATATTTTATCCCCGTTCTGATAGGCTGTTGAATTTCTGCGAATCTCCAACTTGTTGCATATCTACAACCTATACAGTATATTATTATGGTGTAGTATGTTTCTGAAATTGAATACATTTCTTTCAGTGTATGTATTTTAGCTTAGGATCACTTGTAATCAAGATTTAAAAATATTTTTTGGTGTTTTTTTCCTTCGAGACAATAAATAGGGATGTAATGATATGTGATGATGATTAAGATTATAATTGAAATACAATTTAGTTAGTCGTTTCAATTAAGCTATTGCTTGTGTATGCATATCTAAAGACTCGAGAAATTGTAAAGATGACTTTGAATCAGATTTAGTTTAATCAAGTGCATTATTAAATATGCACTTTTCCCATAATTTGCTAAATAATACTGATCACTTCTCTACTCTACACGTGTCTTCAGTAAGGGTCAACTGACGATAAACCTTGCTCCTCGCTTGGTTACATGTACAGCTACATATGTATACTTCATAATGTATTCTTCATATTCTCATGAGGCCTTGAAGGGTTTCACTGATGGTTTCGAACAGTAATATTTGATTATGCTAACAACCTTAACCCTACACTAACTAGAATAGATACATGACATACCGAGTAGTATGCACATTAGGATTTTGAACTGAAAACAAAAACATAAATTTAGACACGCAGAAACTGAACTATCGTGGAAATTCTCCCATATTTTACTGCATTACTATTTACTATATACATTTCCTCCAAATTATCAGCGTATGACAACAACAACTTTTCATGTTGTTTATTCCTCTTTTGATGCGAAAAACGATTCGTATCAAAAAATACACAAATGTCGAATCACAAGTTCAATTTTTGGTTTTACAAAACAGATTGTCTCAAAAAATTCTGCAAAACCAAAGTTAAATCCTTCGACATTCCTAAAGTCAACTTGGAATTTCGCAAGACTTGTCCCATAAAAGTTCTAAAATTAAAAATCAATCTAAATTTTTAATATTGCAGTGTCTATGCTATTAATGTATAAACGACGACCTCCTCCAAATATTTGAGAGTTCATTCAGGGTAAAGAGTAAGAGATTGGCTAAATACAAACTACAAACAGAGAAAATTCCCAAAAAACTGAAAGCCTCATCTATTTATCCGCTAATTCATTAAATCCATTCATCCATAATTAAATACATAATAACAACAACAATAATGAGCATTTTATTACCTATCGATATATCCTATTATTCCCTAAAAATATTACAATTTCCCTACAGTACATGCTTAAAAACCATCAACGCCAATCCTATCCAATGTGCGATTTATACATATATATATTTATATTTGTAATACATAAAACATTTTTACACGGTTTTATGTACACACACACACATACACATGAATATTAGTCATTAGTTGACTTTGTAAATACATAGAGTTGATATTATGGATGGTACACTATAATGATAATGATGTGGGGTATATTATATTCACATAATATGTGTATAAAGGATGGTTGTGTATAATACATAGGGTTGAATCGGAAGAATTTGAGGAATGCCATAATGATAAGTCTTGAAAAGGAAGGGGAGTACGAGGTGGTATGTGTATGCCATCATTGCTTCGCCTTCTGGCAAATGTTCACTTTAACTTAACCCTTTCTAGCCTCCATCCATATAATGATATGGCTTATATAGGTACAATCCTTTTTCAGAATTTTTTCTCTTCATCGTCGTCTTCTTCTGCTTCTTCTTTACCAACATCAACCACTATATTCTATATGTATGGTGTATTATATCCACGCATATTATGTATAACATATACACACACACAGTCACTACACTTCTTCTTCTTTTGCTTCTTCGTCTTCTTTTCTCTCTCTCTCTCTTTCTTTATAATATTATTATACGAGAGATGTATACACAGAGAGAGAACGAGAACGACTTGATCATATATATATGCATTATATACGGCATATACAAGTTGATAGATATATATACATACACATAGTATAATATAATGTATACACTAAAAAACTGAGACACACACATTCACATATTTACACATTTATATCGTATTCCTATCCCATATGCATAATGAATCTTGAATAGTTGAATCTTGATGATGATGATGATGATGATCTCCGTTCTCTACATGTATGTTGTAGTATCTTAAGATTGAAGTATGTATAGTTGCACACAAAAATTAAGATTTTAAATTCCACTTGAAATTATTATTATTGTTATTATTTTTCCAAATTTTCTTTGACGATGAGAAGACCATCCGTATCACACATTATTACTTAATAATATTTTGTATATAGATAATATATACAGACCATAGACAGACAGACACCGATCCAATTCAATGTGTTGATGTTGATTTTGATTTTGATTCGAAAAACAACAACAACAAGGATCCAAAATCCAACTCGTTGTTTTCCATTTATTATGATTCCTTTATTATTTTTTGAATATTATTTTTTTCATTTTTTTACCTGTCCCTGGGGTCAATCCACGAAGTTTGTTGTGAGTTGTGGTCGAGAAAATACATTTTCCCGTCGAAATCAAAATCCACTTCCCATCCCGGAGGAAGTGGAATTTCTTGGGTTCGTTTCTTCGGCATGGTATTATGATATGATGTGCAACACACTCAACACGGCCAAACTAAAATCACACACAATCCACAACTAACTAACAAACTAACCAACTAAGTAAGTTGGATAGAAAACTACTCAACTCAAGTCAAGTCACAATCCGATCCAATGTAATGTAGTGTAGTACAGTGTGGTGTAGAGAAGAGTAGAGTAGTGTAATTCAATGCAATCGAATCCTCGGTCGTCGGTACATATGTGTATAAAATATAATAATATAGTCACACACGTATATACATACACATGTACATACTCGACATTTTATATACAAGAGTTTTTTCTCTTGGTCCCTACACAACACAGCACTGCCGAGCACAACACATATACACATACCACATACATACACACTCTCTCAACTCACATTTACCAGTTACCATTTACACATTATACATCATAATACACTCACATATACACAGTACACATACACATACACATACACACACAGTGAACCAAACCAAACCAACGAGCGATCGAGCCAGCTAGTGTAGAAAACTACGCCATGTTACATTCCTCTGGATATAATGCCTCCAGCCTCTCTCTCTCTCTATCTATCTATCTATCTCCTTACTCTTTACTTTACTACTACTAAATACACACACAAGTACATACAAGATACCATACACATACTCTTTTGCCTTAGCAGCTTTACTGTGTGTGTTGATGCTGCTGCTGTTGCTGCTTTGGAGGACAAGCTTTGAGCTGAGCTAAGGGAAAACCACATTCCATTACCACCCTACCAATGTACATTGTACAATGTAAAATGTACAATCAGACTGTATACAAATGCATATTATACACACACACACACACACTGCACATTCAACGTTAAACTACCACTGTGTAGTATACGGCTATACAACTGCACCGAGCAAAACTCCTCTGTGTAACTCGCTGCTGCCTTTCATAATAATAATAATAATCAGCAACAGCAGCAGCCGTCGTCGAATATGTATGTATGAACATGTGAAGACATAGGAACGACCGGGGTTATCGTACATGGGGATTTTTTCTCCCTTGGCTATACGGTATAACCAACTCAAAAACGTATGTGAGTATATTCACATTCTTTTACCCATCTGGTTGCTTTTTTCCCTCTCTCTCTCTCTCTCTCTCTCTTTTATGTATGTATGACTAAACAACAAGTATTTTCAACTATGTATTCCAATCCAATGTCTACACATATACATACATGTATATCGATATATTTTGAATATGTATGTGTCAGCCGTCCAATTCTATGCAATTCAATCCGATCTAATATAATAATATAATGTAATGTAATATGCAATGAGATGCAATATTACTACAGTCTATACACTTTGTGTTCATTACATACATAGTACATAGGGAATAGCCTTTCGAGAACGAAATTACACAGACAGAGGCAAAGTCTACTGCACATATTTTCATGTATATTATAGTAAATGTGTATGTATACCTTATACACATACAGTGGTATGATGTGTTGTTAGTGAGATACAACATAGAAAATATGTGCCTTGTAAAAAATACGGCGAGTTCTTCATATATTATAATGTATATATATGTATAGATATCTCTCTCGTTGACTTTCATGTTATGTTACATTGTATGTGTTAGTTTGTTCTGTTTGAAATGGATATATATTTGGAGAAAATATGTGTGTGTATTGTACATATGTTGAGGATATACTGAACAATGCGTATGTATGTTAGCCGAAGTTGCATATTTTATATTTTGTACATAGTTGTGGTTGTACTTGTAGCTGTACGTAGATAGTTGTAAGTGTATGTTCTACTGTGTATAATATGTCGTAGTTGGTTTTGAGAATTGAGATAGGAGAAGATGATGATGATCATGGTGATGATGATGATGATGAAGATGAAGAATACTTTCAAAACAGCTCGGCAAGATTTTCCCTCCACCTAGATTATTATTCCTGTACAAACGGTTATCAAATTCAAAAAAGAATTTGAAATTGAATTTGAATCCTCAAGGAGTGAATGAGGCGAGCAGCGTGTCACAAGAATATGTGTAGAAAGAGATGTCTGTGTGTATACAAAGTATACACATTCTACATTATGTATTATGTATGATGTATGCTTGTGATACATTATGATGTGTGCAGTGTTTATATAGATGTAGAATGAGGAATTTTCACAATTACAATTAATTTGGGCTCACACAGTCAGTCAATTTGACACTTGTCACCGTAGTTGTTCATATTTTGTCCATACAATGTAATAATAGTGATGGTAATTTGCTCTGGGGATTAATTTGTCGATGAATTGAGGAAAGAAAGGAATGTATGCGTGTCTCGAGTCTCGACGAGCTTGATGTTGTGATGTGGGAATTTGAATATTTGATGGATAATATGCATACTTATTGATTGTTGATTTGTCGATGACACATGGCAAGAGGTCAACACTTTGGAATTTCAAAGGAAAAGGAATAGGGAAATTTTTTTAGGGATTAAAGCTCCTTAAAGGGCGGTATACCAAACGTATGTTGTGTACATACATACATATTACTAGCGCAAGGAATTCGAAGGTTTGAGGGAGAAGGGCGATGGCGATAGTAAATACTACATACATACATAAATACAATGTCCAATGAATGGAAAACGGTGACTGGTGAATCATAATCACACTGATAATCAAATCACCCAGAGGAGGAGGAGGAGGATAAGAGGGCCTTGATAAGACATGGAAATTTTAAAGTCCTTTGAGCATGAAAGAGTTTTGGAATCGTTACGTGTAAATACTTTAGAAAATGAGTTTTCACTTCGGTTTTCGGCTTTCGGATCATGCCATGCCATATACCATATCGTGTCCTATCATATCGCATCACATCACATCACTACGTTTTGTATACAGTGTGCATACAGTATACAGTAGAAGATGAGGTTGAAAAAACCTGTTGCACATTTCCAAAGAACGATAGAAAGAATGTGGAGTGAGATTACATTACATTACACACATACATTTTGCTTTGCCTTGAGTTTGAATTGATGCCTACCGTTGCTTGCTCTTGCTCTCTCTCAAAGCAGGAGCCGACTTGTACCACTGCTGACTACTGATGTTTTATGTTTTCTACAGTTTTACTCGCATTCCATTTGTCAGACACAGACTACAGACTTGAGACTCAAAAGCAAAAAGGAGTTGGAGTTGGCCACTGGCTTTTGGGCTTTTGGCTCTCTCTAGCTAGACGATGGAGCAACTTTTCTGATTCTCTAGCAGCTTTTGCTTGTTGTGAAAACTGTGCAGGGAGAGCTCTTGGCTGAATCCTTCAACTTGGACCAAGTTGAACCAAGGATTAGATTGACGGTATTTGAAACAAGGTGAAACTTTGAATACATCAAGTTAGGGAAGTTATGTTATTCTTTCGTTCTTTTCCTGGTTGGTGCAGAACTGTCCCGAAAATTGTATCCGTTGTTTTAATTTTTATTGTGTACTTAATGAAGCTCTTTACACTTTGCAAACTGCTGCGAACATTTTAGAGAATAATGCTTTGAATATTTATCATGAATTGTTTCATAAAACACAGCTAGCAAGTAACTGCAACTACAAAAGTTGCAATGCATAATAGAGTAAAACTAAGCGCTACTGATTTAGAAGAGATTCGTCGAGCTCTCTCTACTTCATCATTTGGAAAACCTTTGAAAGCTGTGTGTTTTTACAATGTCGACCATAGAGCGAGCTGTTGGTGTCAACTTAATGGTGGTCACAAGAATTCAGTTTTTGATCAGTGCCTACATATTTTGTACCTTGTTCTCAGCTCCTGCCAAACTGAACTTAGAGATGTTTTAGCTCAGAATTGTATCAACTTTTGTAAACGTATCACTGATTGTAAAGCATAATAATCATACGAATGGCTAATCGCTGTGTTCTCAAAAGGAGAAGCAAAAAATTTGGAATTTGGTAGTTTGGCCCTTTTCAAGTTGAATACATGAAGGCTGTAGATTCTATGAAAATTGGGGAAAAGTTTTAGATAAAAATCTCTGATCGTCCTTTTATTAGAGTAGAAGGATTTAAATAGTTGTTGAATCATTTCATTATGTATTTTTGTGCACGATGTCCGTGTTAAAATGAACGAACAGCAATAATTTTCGCATCATATTTTTTCGAATTTCTTAGGAAACTCCATCATCTATACATACTTAAAGAATTGAAAAAACAAACCTTGTGTGTATAGTACTTGTATTTTTTAGACGCGTAGGATGTAAAATTCAAGAAAGTTGTCTGAAAAAGCTAGACGCTCATAAACAAATGAAACGCTCCTTTTTTCATAAACTTATTTGATTAAATGTACATTTGATCAAATAGGGCAGAGTTATCCAATTTTTTAATACATTTATTTCTTATCCTTCAGTTTACAATAATATGGCTAAACCCCGATTCAAAATAAAAAGTTATGCCTTTTTTCTTGGTAGATATCTACATAGATACTAGAGCCCTTTTCTTAATACACATTTGAGTTTGACGGTACTCTTGCAATCCAAAAGTACACATGCCTAATATGGCATGACGATAGGTTGTATAGTTCAAGTTTTAAAAATGTATGCATAAAATACCTACAGCAAGGAAGGATATTATTTGACTTGGTAAAAAATTTGATGAGACGATTTTGCCAAAGTTTATTTTAAGTGGTAAAGTTCCATGCCCACTTCTCCAGAATTCTCCGTTCTCCACAGTTCAACTCTCAAGTTGTTTCCTTTTTGCCATGTAATACTTTTGTCTGTATGTATAATGTATGTATCTATGTGCATACTTTTGTTGTCCCTAATATTTCCGTTGTCATGCAAAGCAAACCGTACGTTTTTATTCTTAAATAGTTCAAAATATTTACAAAATCAGACATGCATAGTTACATGTATCAACATGGCAAAGTTCGATCCATAGCCATTATACAATTTTAGTCATAGTAAGTAGTGTGTAGCACATATACATACATACATACATACATACATGGAATACAGAACTCATGGTATGAACACATCAGTTTTCAGTTCAAAAAATGTTTGTATTTACTCATAACAAGCAACTTGATGATTGGATAGAGTGGATTTTCGATTGAACTCGACTAAACTCAATTGAGCTCGAGTGGAGTGGACTGGAACAAACTTAGAAAAAATATTGCAGGGCTTTTATAGGACACGAATTTCAGGCATAGATGTCTAGATTGATAACGATACTTCTCAAAACCCTCATACATATATTAACATGCTTATGTATGTATTTCTGCATGCCCATACACAGCAGGTATGACGAATAACAACTTGTGAAGAAAAAAGTTGCTAATAATCAAACTTTTGTTGGTAATATTTCTGTGTTATCTTCTCCTATAAAGTTTAAATTACTCTCTTTCTCTATCCCGGCTCCCGGCAAATACCGAGTACAGGTTTTCTTACATTTTGATTATTTACAACTTTTCCAAGTACAGAGCAACGTTACAACAAAAATGTAAAATCTTCGGTTTTTATCGCAGTACTAGACTTCATGCATATACATAATACGTATATTTAACCCTTTATATCTGTATTTGTGATGTTATTCATACGTTTTTGTATACATTGGAATTTTGAGCATAAACTTCAAAATCATCATGTGTTATTATTATTGTACGGTATGATTATGATATTCATTCATTGTTCACACTTATCAGAATGAGAGAACTTATAATAAATAATAAACGTCAAGCATAGAAAAGGGGGAACGGAAAGCTTTTCCGTGAGGCTGTCGGATTTCAGCTTCAGATCATGATGCTGGTGGTGCTGGTCTGGTAGTGGTAATAGTGCGTTTTACCACAAGCCTCAACTCTGAAAACCACACATACTTGCGTCTACATATTATATATGCATGTATAATACAAAAACACCACACGAATGCAAATTCAAACTCAGGCTCAAAGCGGCTGCAAAATACTAAAATTATATCATGTATGCATTTATATCGAGTTGAAACTCATATATAGTATCGCATAATTTGAAAGAGCTGTCATAGTTTAATTCGATTTACCTGCAAAATAGTTGGTTTGATACATATTACATGTTTAAAGCATTTAACATTTATGTAAGTATGTATAAATTTTTTATACCAATTATCCAATACAAAAAAAAAACTCAAAACTGTCCCAAAATAATGTGTACTATACGTAGAACGGAATCGGATGAAAAATTGGATAAGAAAAGTGTAACGCTCACTCATTCAGTCCTCTCTGCCTTTGCCAACTGGCAGAAAGTACATATTAGATTGGCAATCGGAATGTGCGTGAGTGTACCACACAAAATGCGATGCAGTACGTCTACTTTTGTATATCTATGCACAAATTGTGCATGTATACATATATTTATGTATGTACATTGCTCGCCTTTGTGTTGCTTCTGTTGTATAGAATTTGATGGAAAACATACGGAACAAACAAATAATCGAGATAGGGAGAGGGAGAGAGAGGCATGCAAAGAGTCTCGATCTACACACTACATAAATCTTAAATTAGTCAACAGCCAGCAGTTATTTCCTTTCCGCCGCCGTCCACACACACACACATACATACAAACAAACGCAAAGTAACTAAAGGACAAAAGGGGAAGAGGGCGAGGGAGAGAGAGAGAGAGAGAGAAATTGGAAAGTAAAATAGTATGTATGTGTATGTAATGTGTGGAGAAAAACACAACACATATCATGCAAATTTAACGTGTAATGTACTGCTCAATTGTATAAAAGGTATGTAAATGACTGTGCAAAACTGTATCGTATAATAATAAGCGTATACATATACGTACAGTAAAAATATTTAGGTATTTGGCAGTATTTACACACAAAACATTATCTTTATTGCTCCGGATCTGATACATATTACATTATACATACATTCCTAAGTATTCATTTATTATTATGCAGCCGTCATTTGCAAATTGCTCCTGAACACTGTTTATCCTTACTTTATTGTTTGTAAAAATTGTGGATTTCCTTTGTGATTTTCAATTATGACTTTGATGCGTGTCCTACGCTAATATTACCAGTGTATATGTAATATGTAAGTGTATGTGTATGTGTATAACTATATGAACTATTGTATGTATACCGTATCGTGTGCGTAAAAGAGCAAAATTGGAGTGGTAAAACATGCACCAATCAATCGGGTGAGTTGTAACTACAGTATTTGTATATGTACTTACATAAGTGCAAGTTAATTGAAATTGTATAACTTGCAAATTGAATGGAACTCGACGATAATATTTTCTTTTTACGGAATATTTATGGAATACGCTCTTGTGCACTTAAATTGATTTTTATGCCGTTTTATTACTTTAAATTTTAAATACTTTTACATTTTTCGGAGCGGGTCAAGGGAACTTTGTTGTTTTTTTTTACTAAACACAGTACTTTGTAAAGATTGTTTTGAGTTCTGTCTATTCCCGTTGTGTTTGTGCATCGTGGTCGATCAGTCGATCCGCTTTTACCTTCAATTTACCTATATGTAATTGTATTACCTGTGTATTTGTAATATGCCTTTGGTTTCTTGATGACTTTAACTTTTACCTGTAGCTCTTTGGTTGGTAGCTCTTTTCTATGTGTAGACAGACCGAGACTGACTGAGGTCAGATGACGCAAGTTGACTTTGCTTTGGTATTTGCGGCGAATCAAATGTCATGTAAATAGAAAAATACATATACATGTTGTACAAAGATTTGCTCTTGTTCTTATTTGCGTTCCCTGTGACTCTGACATCATGCTGTCGTCTTTTTACTGCAGGTAAAATTGTCCCTTTCAGGCTCACGCCGTGGAAAAAACATCCTGCAACTTATGCATGCATATTGTTTCATAGCCTGTGCATAATCAATCCTACAATATCTTCTGAGAAAAAAAAAGAAAGGAATTAGCAACATCATTTTCATGAGTTTAACTGGATGTAATATCCAAGAGTACTAAATGATTATACATACGGACATGCGGATGGTATTGAACGTTGATCAAGATTTCATTGTTTTTTCTCATTGTAGGTGGAAATCGACTGCAATTGTATAAACCTGCAAGATTCAGGGGTAGTAATTAATAATAAAGTACATTTATACATTTATTATCTTGCAATTAGTGACTAGATGGAACATAAAAGATTAAATCCTTTAGGTCTATAACAAATAAGTATACATATCAAGAATTAAGTAAAGATTTCTAGGTAAAAGTCGCAGATGAGAAAATAAAAAACGATGAATGACATAAAGTACCTATGTATATGAAATGTGCAATGGGGGAAGTGGAAATAGACAGTACAGAAATGGCCTGTCTCTTCTTACATATGCATGCATTTACTTGCATGCATATACTTGATACTGGTAATATGTACCATCACATCATGTCATGTGTATGTCACATAAATAGCGGAGTATAATTTATAAATATAAAATGTATGTATGTACAGATAGATATAAGACATGCAGCAGAAATAAGTTTTGAACAAAAAAAACTGTTTGATGACTGCATGAGCACGTCATTTGATTTGGATATTAATGCTTTTCCAGGTTTTGCCGTTGCCTTCACTGTAGAATGAACGACTCTATCTGTTTTTTATTATGTGAATGTTAAGACCTCTGAACTCTCTATAATACTAACAATCTAATACAACTTTAATAGTTATATTATTGCATGAAACTAAATGCTGAAAGTATATACAAGTATAAAATAACTACAACAGAAGCAGAAGAAAAAGAAGGGCATACAATACAAAATACACAGTAAACATTGTACATATATGTATATTCTTATTGTGGAAGCTCCTGAGCGGAACTCAACAACCATTTCATGTTTGAAACAAGTGAATAATTTACTAGACACAAGATTATCGGGTATACATATGATGTTCCATGTTATATATTAGTGTCTTGATGGACACTCATTGCTTTAGAGTTTTCAGTCAGTTCTATTGTAGATTGTAGTTGTTGAGCTCCGCTCAGCTCAACTCAACATGGCATAACTCACTTACTCTCATGATGAGAGGCTATCGTCGAATCGAGGAGAAGACGAAGTAGTAGAAGAGAACAAGTAACCGACTTGTAAAACTAAACAAGGGTAAAATGTACGGAAGTTTTATATATTTTCCCCATCCACGCAAGTTTTACCACGGGCTTTTACTTTGGAGGAAGAGGAACGCGACAAGAATGAAGAACTTGTTCATGTTTTACCATTTTTTACCCTGTTCGTACTTATGTCGGAAACCAAGGCCCACTCGTATTTTTATTTTATTGATTCTATTAATGTGTTACTCGTTTTCAATGTATGTATCTACAATACTTTCTTGGATTTTCCACTGTAACGGAATTGGATTTGCAATTTCAAATTAATATAGTATGCTTCATGTTATTATTATATAATGTACATAAATTATTATGTACATTGTATGTATATGGCTATGTGTGTGGCTTCTTTTGGCCAAATAGGGGAAATAGAATTTCGGTTTCGGAAAAAAAATTGGGTAAAATATTTAGGCTGTTTTCTCAAGGGAAATTTCGACATCATTGAATGCCAAAAGTTGTAAGCTGCTGCTTTTCAACGACATAGAGCTAAAGTTCTGTTCCACATTTAACAGATTTTCTACCAGAAAATATTTTGTATTGAACATTTTCAATTTTCATTCTTCTCTTCAATCAAAGTTAAGCCTGTCTTTGGCCTTTTAGTATATATATATATTTACATTATGTATCAAAGTAATGGACTTTTCCTACACTTGGATTTTCAAAAAAGCATTCGGCTTTGAGAAAAACTTTGCATTTTAATTATTATGATGATATGTATGCAGAATGATAGAAATATTTCAAAAGTTGTTTCCTCCCTGTTTTCAAAACAAGGCTTGGACATTCTTAGCACTCAAAGATGAATAATATGCCGGAGAATTCTTTGTAGAATTTAGAGTACAATTTGTATGATGTGCTTTTATTATTATTCACATAAACATAATGTATCCATTACAATGTAAGCTGAGTGAGTGAGTGAGTTTCCTCTTTTGCATCTCACATCTTGGATCAAAGAGAAATCAAAGGAGGAAAAGAGGGAAAGACAAGATGACAAGAAAGCTTAGGCGAAATGTAAATGTACCAAGGCAAATGCTCACAAAATTTTGACGTATACAGACATGTATATTAATGGATTGCATATTGTGTAGTACACGTATATGCAAATGTACATAATAGATGTGCATAATACATATTACATATATTACGTTCATATTAAGTAGTCTCGATGAAAGGCTTGTCTGTCTTGTGCCATTAACGTAGACAAGACTTAAAGATCCCACTATTACTGTACTATCTAAATACATTGTAATATTATTATCTTGGTTTGCATGTTTGTGTTTGTGCTCGTGTTTACAGGTGATGGGTTGATTTGACGTTGATGCATTGGCTGAGAATATGTGCATATACGTACATTGGAGAAAACGGTAGAGTAGTAGTCGTAAAGAAAATGACTGTCAAAATTATGTGTAAAAGTAGATACATAATACATGCACAGGAGGAGCTGAGCAAAACATTGTGTAAGGTTTTGTCATGCTTCTCAGACTTGAATCTTGGGGCTCGCTCACAGAAACTCAGCACTATATATTATGTCTTTGATTTGACAATGTGCAAAACAAAAAGTGCATGCACAAGTTCTTTATTCCATGAACGTGGAGTTTAAAGTAAGAAATCTGTTGATATTGTTTATTTTGTCGTTTTCCTTTCAGATTTTCCGTCATCGGAAATTTTTAAATTGGATATATCAACGGTATGTATAATCACACACATTCCACATTTACTTTGTTATATCATACAAAAATGGAATTGAAAATCAGGTTGAACTTTAAAGTTGAACTCCAACTTTAGAATTTTGAATGAACGTTGAAATGGAATTTGTACTGAAATTTTATTTGTGTTTTTAAAAAAAAGAATAATAATAATACACGCACAATATGCAAACGTTGAGCATTGTGCGTGTACATTGAATCAAATCCAACAATGGAAAAACGGAGACATGCAACAAAGTAGAAGGGTAACTCTTTGTAACTATGTAAATATGCACACGGAAGAGTATTTCCTTTTCATTGTTTAGGTTTAGGTTTCGTATCATGTTTAAGGCAAACTATTTCGGGTCTTCTGTTCTGTTCTCAAAAATTACACCTTTTCCAACGTACCATTTACGTTTAATATACATGAATCATGCAATTATTTGACTTTTCTCTGAACTTTTCCATGCGCATATTGAATTTGAAGTACACTTTGAATAATCATGATTCCTGAACGACGAATTTCACGCCTAACAATAGTTAAGAGCAACGACATCGAGTAGGATATGAAAACTGTTATTAGAAGGGCTACTTTATGATTGTTTTACCGAAATAAATGAATGAAAAATACAATAGAATTTACATGCTACGTACACATGGTTGTATAAAAAATGAAAACGTGGAAACGAAAAAGGAGGATGCTCGTGTGAGCAGTGAACAGACGCATCTCAATCTGCAAAATTTCGTCACTCCTAGTGCTCCGCACGGGTATGGGTATATACCCGGGTGTTTTGGGTACACCCGGGTACATGCAGTTTGGGTTCGGGTTTGGGTACGCATTTTTCGCACCCGTTTGAAACGGGTTCGGGTTTGGGTTCTGCCACTGCGCACCCGAAAAACGGGTACGGGTTTGGGTATGGGTTCGGGTTTCAAGTTTGTACACCCGGGTATGACTTGGTTGAAAAAAATTTAGAAAAACTGAAACTCCACGATCAAATGTTTTGTACATCATTAAGATGCATAAATATTTATAATGGTGGACATTAAAGTTCTGCCGACCGTCATTTATAATATAATGTTGTTCGAGATACCAGCAATAAATATCCCATACTATTCAAAGATTACTGCCTGGTTTTATTGCAGCAAAAAATTTTCGGGGGTTTGAGTAAAAAAACCACCGTTGTCTGCAGAACTCGGCAGAAATCCGACAGAGTTCATAATCTCTTGAGTGATCTGTCTTTTCCGCCGAATGCCCAGCAAATTTTAGGCCAGTAATGCCCCCCAATTCGGATATCCTAGGACAGAAGCTGACCGGGCATTAAAACTGATGTCTACACGATATTAACGGTTTTTGGGAAGGGATTTAAGATTTTTTGAAGCTTCCACGAAGCATCAGCAAAATCGTGTGAAGATAAACAGGCAGTGATTTTACTAACTTTTTTGGAATGTTTCAAAACTAGTCAACCTTTTCAAAAATTTTGAGATTTATCAAAACATACGCGAATCTTCTGACCAGAAAAAGTCCGACGGTAAGATGATATTGCAAAGAGTTTATACTGCACACCCGGCGCAGGAGTAGAGATCTTGTAGTACCTTTTAAAATTTTTTAGGTGGGAGACAACCAAAATTCTTTTTTTTTGCTTTCTTTAGTTTTTCATAAATTAAAATAAAATGAGGGTCTAAAACAAAAATGTACTCAAAGAATATTGTGCGAAAAATTTCGGTTCTAATGATATTGTATTGTATTGTATTGTATTTTGGGGTCCCGATCTGCGCTATGGGAGAAGCGAAGACCAAGAAGCGCTCAAGCCAAGAAGGCCCATTGCGTAGCCCCTATTCAATTGGTGTTTGCTATTTGCTCTGGCAGAAGCGCCCTGTTGCATTAATGTAGGCTAACAGGTTTCTTCTAGGAGCATTGCAGATAATATCATTAGGACTCGAGTACCTGTGAAAGTACTCGACTCTCTGATGAAAGAATTTTGGACAGCGGCCCAAATAGTGAAGGGGACTCTCCTCCTCATCCAAGCAGTATGGACACAGAGCAGTTTCAACCTTCATGATAGTGAACAAGAACTTGTTCAGGGGACAGTGGCCAGTGTAAATAAATACAAGCCACCGCAAGTGCTTCCTGCTAAGATTGACAGGCGATCGAGAGCCATAGAGCGGAAATTCCACGGCTCTCCTCGCCTGTTTGCAGGAAGTTAGGTTACGCCACTTAGTGGTGTGCAGTTTGCGCTGCCATTTCTTGACAGCCATTTTAGCCGAAGTACCGGCCAGAGGCAGAGCTGGCTCGGGCCCCGAAAAGCCCAAGTCCGAACCCGTCTTCGCCAGTACATCAGCCTCCTCATTTCCTCTGAAATCACGATGGCCAGGGATCCACTCCAGACTGACTTTTGCTTTCCCCGAAAGCTCATCGATTCTGGAGCGGACTTCCCTGACCAGACCAGAGCTGGTAGTTACGGACCCGAGGGCCATAATAGAGCTCTTGCTATCACTGAAAATACTGATTGGACATTCTTCATACCTATTCTCCTTAGAGACAAGTACAACAAGACTGTCCACCGCATCCAGTATAGCAAGTAACTCTGTTTGGAAAACCGTTGCATAGCGCCCTAGTGAATGAGAGATTGTCCCGAGTTCTTCAACTCTACCACTCTCTCTAAATTCCACCAGAGCACCATACCCCGATTTCCCCCCTGAGCGTGAACCATCTGTGTAGCAGACGATGCCCGCACAGTTTTCAGAGTGGTCTTCAATCCACTCGCTCCTTTTCCGGATGTTGATAGAAAAGGAGGGTTCGCCCATATCTGCGACAGGAATCCAGTCAGTCGGAAAACAGAGCTCCGGGATTTTGACGGCCCACGACTCTGCAACACCGACATGGCCTCCTGCCCCCGACATTAGACTATTCTTTTTCCAAAGACCATTTTTCAACAGTCTCTGGCGTGTGAGAATCACCCTTCCCTTGAGATGAATCTCAATGGGAAGAAGCCCTATGATACTCTCCATACCCGCTGTCGGTGTTGATACCAAGGCACCAGTCACCAACAGGCAGGCCTGCCTTTGAGTTTGAGTAAGCATTACACTACAAACGCTATTAAGGAGAGCGGGTGCCCAAACCAAGGCAGCGTAGTCAATGACAGGTCTTACGACCATCTCATACAACCATAGCATGACCTTTGGCTTTAGACCCCACGTCTTCCCCACAGCTCGTTTGCATCTAGCAAGCGCTATTTTGGACTTTAGAGTTTTTCGACGGCAATGTTCAATCCATGTGAGTCTCTCGGTTAGAAATACTCCCAAGTATCGAACAACCGTCTTTCGCTCTAACGCCACACTATTCAGATGGATGGTTTTCACCTTAGGGCTGGACCTTTTCCTATGAAATAGGATCAGGTCCGTTTTAGTTGGGTTAGCGTTCAGTCCGTTCTGGCAGCACCACTTTTCAGTAGTCCGAAGACTTTCCTGAATGCGATCCGCCATCACACTGAGCTCAAACCCAACTTGAAGTGAACACAGGTCGTCCGCAAACGCCTGTGTGATAAGAGACGGAATACTTTGTCTCAACTCTGAAAGCAGCTCATTAATGACCATGTTCCAGAGCAGAGGAGACAAGACTCCGCCTTGTGGACACCCCCTGGTTACAACCTTGGAACTCTTCACGCCCCTCAGCTCGGACTCTACAGTCCGGCTGTGAAGCATGTTTGAGATCCACCTTGCCACCAGTGGGTCAACCCTGAGATGATTAAGAGCCCTGTCTATGGAGCCGAGGAGCACATTCGAAAATGCACCCTCAATGTCCACAAACGCCCCCAACGCCATCTCATTATTATGCAAGGCTTTCTCAACTGAGGCAACTAAACGGTGCAATGCCGCCTCAGTCGATCGACCGGCTAGGTAGGCAAACTGAAAGTTTGCATTGAGACTTTTAATTAGTCCTGTTTTTCTTAAATAGGAGTCAAGCAGTCTTTCAAATGTCTTAAGCAGGAAAGATGTTAACGAAATCGGCCGCCAGCTTGCAGCTGAATCATAGTCCACTTTCCCAGGCTTAGCAAGAAAAATTGCTTTCATAATGCACCAGGATTTTGGTGCGTACCCGATCACTAGACAAGCCTTGAAAAGCCGTACTAAGTGCTCGGATATCACACTGAACCCCTTTTGCAATAGAATAGGCGGAACGCCGTCAGCTCCTGG
>JAQIVE010001000.1:0-28870 GCA_034698285.1 Sminthurinus bimaculatus
CTGATCTTGACTACAGAAGAAACACTCGACTTTTAACTGCCGGGTAGACAGTAAGCAGGCAAACAGACAGACAGACAGATAACAACTCTGACTCTTTTAACTTACTGACTCTTTTGAATCTTGACCAACTATATTTTAACTGCACATCATCATCATCGCAATAACTCGATAAAATATAATATAACAAATTGATATTATGTTATGAATTATGAGCAAAACGTTCCAACATATTACATACATGTATTTATCTATGTATCTGTGTAATGTTTAAGCATGTAGAAATGTAAAAAATGTAGTAATAATCTAATTTTTATGTGATTTTTTTTCTTTCGTATTCCTTCTTTTATGAACATCACCTTCCTCATCATCTTCATCATCATGCTCAACGAAAAACAGCCGGACATTGTGTAGCCAAGTAAGACCAAATAACCTTTTTTTCTCTACACGTACTGTAATTTCCCTGTCCAAGAGAAGTCAAAAGTTAAGCGCAGAGAGACAGAAATGTACCAAAGTACCAACTGGGATAAGTTCTTTGTTGTTGTATTCAGTACCTATTTAGTACGCGTACAGATTACAGATATACATATTATTATATATACCTATGTGTATAAGGTATGAAAAGAAGATGAAAAAAGCACAGAGCGTATGATGACGATTGACACAATGATACAAGGTTGGAAACATATATAAAGGGATCAAATTTATTATTGGGTCGTCATCAACATCCTAGTTTAACTCTCTTTTGACATTTGTCGACAACTTGATAGGAACAGCCGTTATTATTGTGTCATTTTACTGACAATTATTATATTTATTTATTGGAATGAAAACAGGGTTTGATATCAAGTTTTTCAAAAGAATTTAACTTTGCCTTTTTTAACTGCATAGCCTTCGAGACCGCAGTGTGGGTCAGTATTGAATTATAATGAGCATTGTTATTTTGAGATTCAAGTAGGTAATATTACTATCATGCAGTTTTAATGGAATACATTATTGCAAAGTGGAGACCAATATTTTCTTATTTCTTATGGTATCAATCGATTCTGCTCATTGAGTAGAGGCAGACATGCAGTATAAAATACATAAAATATGTATATGTGTAAGTATTAAGATCACATAGTTTGGATGTTGTCCAGAAAGTTGTGCTTTCTCTGGGGTTTTTTAATGTTGGTGTGCCAAAAACTAAATATTTCCCCACTCCAAATTTAGTTATGTATTAGGATGCACAAAATACTGACGATCAGCACATAGGGTATATATATATTTGTACTTACAATACACAGTACACAGGATTAACTACATCCGCTTGTTGAAACCATCAAGCATTTTCTGTCATCTTCTATGGGCAAGTTTATCAGTTTCAGTATTTTTATGTATTAAATATAAAGTATACATAGATAATAGATACATTGCCCATGTGCAATGTTATTGTATGTAATTATTGCAATTTTAGGTAGACTTCAAAATATTGCAAAGTAATGACCCGCTCCCGGACCTTTATTTTCACCGTTTTATTCCACTTGATCTACCTAAATCTAAGATTCAAAACACAGTTTAAAATCATTAGCTTATTTAATGTAGATGTAGGCATAAAGCGTAAATATGATACTGATATTTGTAGTTATTCAATCATGCAAAAAATGTTGTTAGCTTAATAGTAACTATACTTCATTTAATGCTTACTTCTTTGCTTACAGGCCATTTTAGTTAGTACATATTTTGTAGAAAAGCTTAATATTGGATACATGCTTGAATTCCATATCCTTGTACTTTTGGCTTTATTTCCTTCTTTTTAATTACAATCGGACAAAATACAGATGGGTGAAGAAAAGGGGAGTTTGAGTTTTAAAACTTTGCAAAGATAATATTTTTTATACAATAGACCATTTTGTAGCTAGATACTAATAACTAATAACTGTACACTATAACAGCTGGTATAAGTACAGTAAAAAGGACAGCAATTATCATCTATTAACAATATGTAGCATATACATAAGTACTGTATGTATATATGGTAGTATTTGAAAAGTGTGAATCAACAGTTTATGACAATTGATGAGGTAAGTCGAAAGGGAAGAAAAAGTTGGATTGTCATACTTCCTGTATCTAATTCACCACTGTGTCAACTGTCAACTGTGTGTAAAACGTGATGGGATGATAACTTTCAGGCGTCGTTTTACTTTTGGTTTTGATTTTGATTTCGATTTCACCACATACATACTTATGTATACTCAATATCTTATAAAAAAAATTACTTCAATAAATTTCATAGCCAGTAGACTTACTTATTTAAAACACATTTTAGTTGTTAACTTGAGGAAGGAAAGAGAACAAAAAATAATAAAAATTGAGACACATTTTGATACAGTGCAAAAGGAAGGAGTCGTCGTGGGTCGTGACTTAATTTAACTGTTTGATTTATTAAATTATTTCAGAGCAACTCCATATCAAGTGGCCGTAACACTGGGTATGTTATTTTCTACCATTACATACATACATGCTATTCTATTCTAAACATGATTGTTATAATTTACAATACATCTTTTTCATTCTCTCTCTCTCTCTATCTCTCTCTCTCTTTTTCTCCTTCTTTCATCGTGTGTAAATCCAAAAATGATTGTTGTTAATTTGTGAAATAGTACAATGAAATCCATTTCATAGCGGATATAATAGGGGTAGAAATGTTGACAACTTTGAAGAGGTATGATGACTCTAACACATTTTCTTTCTTTCTCCATGCAAATTACAGGTGACTACATTTTAAATTCAAACAGTGAGCCTTATCCTCCAATGACGGTGGGAGTCACGCATATTAAAGGTAATTTTAACATTGTTATATTTTTATATTTTGTTCCCTCGTTATGATTCCAAGTCAGAGGTTTGTATTTTTGAAGCATACTGTTTGTTTGAAGTCTATAATTTTTAATTTTAATTTGTGTTATTTCAGTGCATCCTCATTTCAAGTTTACGCCTCAGGTACAACTTATGACACATTAAAATAAAAATGATATAATTTAATCTCTTTCAAGTAACATATGAGTTGGTTTGTGAAATGCGCACCGGTATTATAATGCATGCAAAAATATTGTTTGATTATAGGCTGATCGATATGATGTGGCAGTTTTAAGACTGGACAGGCAAATAGACTATTTACCTCATGTTCGACCTATTTGTCTACCTGAGAAGGGCTCCGTCTTTGACGGGCAGTATGGTAAGATTCGAATGAAAAATAATCAAGTGCATGTTAGTCTATAACTTGTAAATGAAACAGTTACCCTTTAATTGTTCGTTGTTTCTTTTGTCTTTTTCTTCCAGGGTGGGCCACAGGTTGGGGTGCTTTAGAAGCCGGTAAGTTGTACAGATTATTTGCTTAATTTCGTTGAGATTTTCCACCAGTTATAATGTTTAAAAGAATCAAACTCCGATTTTTCAGTGCGAATCCAATGGAATCAATCTTTATTTAATCTTTATTTATTTTTTAGGGTCTCGGTTGCGGCCAAAAACTCTTCAAGCAGTTGATGTGCCTGTGATAGCCAGTCGCGAGTGTGAAGGTACAACTTCAAGCGTCGCGTAAAACGTTTTTTCTCTTTGTTTTTCTGTCTTTAAAATGAAGCCGATGCATATTTACACTCCCTCTTTTTTTGTTTCAATAGGTTGGCACAAGGGCAAGGGGATAAATGTCATAATATATGACGTAAGTGCATTTTCTATACTTGACTTGAACTATGTATTAAGTTATGAGTTAGTTGTTAATTGAACTCGGGCACCCCAAGAAATATTATTGCCTTGGTGAATAAGAATTTCTTTAAAATATTTTGTGTCTATGAAATGCACTGATGAATGTAATTAATGGTTTTTGTGCTTTTTAACCCCCGAAGGAAATGATGTGTGCCGGGTACGCGTATGGTGGAAAAGACAGCTGTCAAGGAGGTTAGTATTAATGCACCTAGATTGAATGATTGAATTGAAAGAAAACCTTTGTATAGAAACTTAATTTAAAATGTATTACAGATACAAGAAAACGCTATTTTTAATCTATGTATTTTAACCAAATTTAAAATTTTTATTTTTAGACAGTGGAGGTCCCCTAATGTTACAAAAGGGAGGGCGATGGTACCTTATTGGTATCGTTAGTGCCGGTTACTCTTGTGCTCAAAGACAACAACCCGGGATATATCATAGGGTGGCTTATACTTCAGATTGGATATCATATGCTGCTAACGGTGGCTAAACAAAAACTAGCCAATATTAAAATTAAATAAATAATAATTATTAAATTTTTTTAAACTAATTAATTACTATTGTTATAAAATACCTATAATATGAACGCGCATCCCACGTTATTCAAGATAAAATTCCCCTTCTTCTCCACTCAGCAAAATATTTTGCAAAGACAAACAAATAATCATTGCAATTTGCAAGGAATATATATATATAAAAAACAAGGAAGAAAAGTTAACTACTAATTATAAAAATAAGTTTACATATTGTTCAAAAAAATGTCGAAATCGAAAAGTGAGTCGTCGAATCCTACTATAAACATATATATTACAAACAAACAACAGGTGTCTTCGGAGCTAATGATAAGTTAAAGAAAACAAGTATTAATATTAAATAATTAAATTAAGAGTTACATATTATTATGTTATAATTTTTTACTGTTATTAATATTATTTTTTATTCAATTGAAACTTCGTGTTATATGTCCAAGATGTTTTTAATATTATTGTTGCTGTTTTGCTTATACATTTTCGTTAATTTGTATTTGTAGAACAGACACTTGGTTTTCTCTTGTTTTCCTTTCCCATCTAAAACATGTTAAATGTTTGTTTGTTTGTTTTTAAATTTTTCTTTTAGTAGTTTTCCTTTAACTATAACTGTGTTGTTTTCATTTTTATTGTTTATTAACGAGGAAAACTAAACTCAAGTTTTACCCTCTTAAATGTACCAGTTACACATAGACATGATGAGAGACGGGAGAGGAAAAGTAATTTCTCCTCCATGTTGTTTGAAACCTTTTGAGTCATTTCTTGTAATAATATTAAGATTATAATAATTGTTTTGTTAAACTATTTCATGGTAACATTATAATATTATGATGAACCACGAAATCAAAAGTCAAAATACACTGAACTATATTTTTAAGTTTCAAAAATGTTACTATGTATCATATAGAGAGGGAGAAAATTGACATTTCGTATACACTTTTTATAGTCTAATTTTATAAAACAGTATTTAAGTCTTTATACTTTGGATACAACGGTTTTTTAAAAAAGAGGGAAAAAAGCTATGCAAAGGGAAATTAAAAAGTTTCGACTTTAAAAAGCAATAATAATTCAAGACAAAATAATGATAAACCTAATTATGGACCTCGACAAAAAGAAACTTCTCAATCCGCAAAGAGAAAAAGTTACTACAGGAGAGAAAAGAAAAATACGAGTAGAAGGAGAAAGTAAAGAAAACGATAAAAAGTGCCAACCAAAAATGAGCATTTTTCTCCATCGTTTTATGATAGACGCCAAGTATACAAAAAAAATCTCAAATTTTGGAAATTCATGGGAACATGCTAGTTGCTTACAATCATGCATAGTTACATGTTGATTGTATAGCCATTGTTTTCATTTTCCATAAATATTATACAATGTTTCTTCCGTGGGGGACAAAGACGTGCAGGTTCTGTGCCATGTTGTACTCGCGACCAACGTGAAACTTATTTTTTTTTCTTTAACAGAAAAAAGCAAACAAGTCAGTAATATTAAAATGTATTCTATAATAATATTATCATTATTATTACATAATATCATAGAATAGTTTGTCTTCAGTTTTCAACAAAATGACGGAAAAAACAATGATAGTTTTAAATGCGAAAGAAATTCACTTTCCTTTGTGTGTGTGTGTGTACATGTACAATGAGTGCGGTCGCTTAAATATGTTTTAAAAACTTTAGTGAATGTGAAAGTGTGTGTGCGCATGGGAAAAAGATTCACCTCCGATTCATCAGAATAATTATAAAAGTGAACTAATAACTAGATAATTATGAATTAGATGATTTCCGCCGGCTACTGGAGAAAGCAAAGAAAGTTGGCAGCCGGACTATTACTACTACTTGGAACCTGGAGACAACTAAATGAAGAAATCAACGAACATCATTATATTTACAGTGTAGATAATCTTGTTTTATATAATATTTTCTCCTATAGTAATGGGACTTGATATCATTATCATTATTATTAATTTTATTTCATACTGTGTACAGCTTCCAAATGCTTATCCTGCATTGTTTGTTCCAAAAGCTATTTATCACAAAATATATTCACACAATAATATGTATAATGATTATACATACTATAACCGTAAGTTCATTTGTAAAAAATGTTTGTACCATATACTTATCTATAGCTTGTGGTGTTTACTTTTTTGGTTTCTTGACAGTATGAAAGTGCTCGAATTGTGAATTTTATTCTAGTTTTTTAAGGATGAGAGAGAGAAAAAAAAATCGAGTGACTGTACGTGTGAGAGTGTGAGACGTATTTTAATATGGTGACAAAGTGTGAGATTGTGTGTATGTATGTATGGATGAATGGATGGATGGATGGATGGGTGTATGTATGTGTGATATGAGCTAATTGTAAGAAATAAACAATATTGTTTCTTGCTGTTTCTCAATTATTTAAAAACAAATTATTTTTCATACTAAATTATTTGACCAATAATTTACATGCTCTTTATTTACGTTCTGTACACAAGTGTAGTAATGTGGTTTGGAGAATGGAAAAGATTAACTACATTAATATTGTACTGTTTACCCATGATGACTTTTCTTGGTACCGCTTCTTGGCTGTTCTCTTTTCTCGATATCATAATAATAATGTCTCTATACTAATATCGATCATCTATACTATATACATCATAATGGAAAAAGGAAAAAATGTATTTAAACTTGGGCTTGGTGTTCTATTGTAGTGTGTTTTTGTGTGTTAGTGGTTACGACACATTAAAATATATAGCTATTTCAGCAAATAAATAATAACATTAACTTACCAACTAATCACTTTGGATTTGGTTTTTGACTTTGGGGCTTCAGAATTCAAAATGAATTGGTGGTGTAAAAATGATGACTATTCTCAATCATTCTAATCAATAATCAATATAAATTGCATTATTTTATATACCAGTTGTTTATTTTGAAGACTTTCGCTGCTTTTTCTTAGAGTGCCCGACCAAATGACCAAATGACAAAAATGACCATGATAGCCTACCAATATGTAAGTCCCCTAAAGTAAAACGTACCGACTATCGATGTATCGGGAACGATAAATGACAATGACGACCGATTGGAATTTCGGAGTTCGGAGTCGCATCACTTGATTGACGAATCGGATTTCAGCTCGCGCAGAGAATGAAAGATGTGACGATACGAATACATGGACGATAAACTTGTATTACAAAAACTAACCCATAACTGACATTGACAATCAATTGACAGCAGACAGCACCAATCATCAGTTATCAGTTATACCACACGATACGAGTTCGACCGGCAGAATTAATGGACGAGGATGAATGAGAGTGCATGCATGGAAACAAGCCTGAACGGGAAAGACAAAGACTGAATGATGTAACAGCAATCGATCATTTGTCTCATTCTCTTTCAAGCCACATAAATATAGTATTTGGTTCAAACTGTGTGATTTTTACATATTATTATTATTTTTATTGTTATTAGTTATTTAATTTTATGTAATAATACGACAATGTATGAAAGAATTTCGTTTGAATATTTAAGTAATGATTTGCATGTATGTATGTATGTATGTGCTCAAGTGCACTGATGTTAGGTTTTTATACTGTACGAAACCGTAAACCTATTTAAGTGTATTATTGTGATGTGTAAAAAGATTCATACAAGAAGGCAACATGAATTAAATATCACATACATATTTAAAATACGTGTTGAACGAAAACAAAAAGAAATAAAATGAGTTTTATACTGAAGTGAATTTAAATTAAATTGAGTACAGTATTTTATTCTATAAGCATCTATGTATGCATACATAAGCCGTATCCACAGTTTCGAGTTTCCACTAATCTTGAATCCATTCATACATAACTTTTCTTCATAATATAATTTGCAAATACACACGTATCCAGCATCGAGCATACAACGGTGGCATAGTAACTGCATGAGTGTACTTATACGGGCTAAAAGATCTTCAAGGAAAGAGAGATTTAAAAGTAACTACTCAATAAAAATAAATACCGACAAGAACAAAGAAAATATAGACCGTCGCATGTCGCATGACACCAAGAATTTGAAAAAGTACCTTTTTTCACCTTCCCGTCCTTTTGTACTGCTATTGGAGAAAACTGAACAAAAATCTAGTCAAACAAACGACAGAAGATAAGACTGCATATACGTAGAATGTATAAAATTACAGGTACACATGTACATAATGTATGTAGGTATGTACTTATAATGCTGATGAATCGTATAGCTATAGTTTAGTGAAAAAATGATTGCGCTCACGAAATCAATGCTTAAGAGTTGGTTGATGGTTTTATGTAAGTATTACAATGATGATTTTCAAGACAGTGGGAGAGGAAAAGAGAGATGATTTATTGGTAAAAATCTAATGGCAAAATTGTAGGAGAGTTGATATTTTCCCCCATTACATTCACAATTGACAATGCAATTGCACGTTGCTTTTGATGTTTCTGATTAAATGGATAAACTGACTTGTGAATTATTTTGTCTATACGTATCAGTAAGATACATGTGTGCAAGTTTCGTATTCGTTCATTTAACAGAAATTTCACTTTCCTACACAAGACGCAGCAACTACAAGGCACAATTGTTCTAAATTTTTTGTCTTTTATCCCTTTGAGTATTATGTACTTGGCATTGTATTGTACTTGACTGCATCTCCATTCTTCCCTACGACGAATGCATGTATATGCGTATGTATGTATTATGTAGATGTATGATGTACATCTTCTCTTTCGTTTACATCTTTGCAAAAAAACGTCTCACAATCAGAAAACAAGAACATGCATAGCTGCATACATATGCTGTTTCATTGAGTCGCATTTATGTGTATATTGTATATACTGTGGTCAAAGACAGTGTATGTGTAAGTATATCAAGTATGTATGTAAAGATATGCATGCATATACACATGTACATTACACATGCATGCTAAACATCATAATGTATTTGATGGTGTTCAATTTACTTCATCCCTTCGGTATCATGACAGAATAATTCATTCAGTCATTCACACTCAATAACAATTTGGTAATATTACACTTTTCCCCCACTGCTGTGACTTTTGTGTGTTACTCTCCGTTTCAAATAACATTCTGCTTGTATGTACATTGCACATGAAAACTGCTGCTGTAGAAACAAGATTTTTGCAGTCTGTCGGAGTGATGGCCATTGTTTTTTATAATAATAATTATTATACTTATTACTGCAAATAAATTGAGAGGGGCAAGTTGCCAAAAACCCAAAAGTTGTAAAAAAAAGTATGGTCCTGAATTTTTTGACAACGAAACAAATCTGATTTTATTGAGTGTTTCGTTTCTCGAGCTGCTTTGTTTTTCCTTTCATCTTTTCCTTCATTTTTCGTCTGATTGCGCATCATTTTGCAAAATGAATCCCATATCCTACTATGCAAAAATTCTTATTTGTCTAGGGTAATTGCATTGATGATAGGACCATTTAAATTATTTATTGCAATTACTTACACTCACGACGCGTTACTTGGACGAGACATGTGCATGCGAACATTGAAACTGAAATTTCACTTTTACTTTTTTCCTCATAAATGTTCGATTGGCAGTACATAGTCACACATGCATGCATAATGCATATTTACTGAATGATGAATATACACATCATAATACATTACATTGTATATTGTATTACATGTAAATTCAAGTCCAATATCATTTATCATACGCAGCACATTGCTCATGTTAATATCCTCATATATTTTAACGTTCTTTTCCCTTTGCTCCTTCCACCTTTATTTATAGTTACATTATTGATGCATCTTTCTTGTAAAAATTAACTTTTATTAACTCTTCTCATTATCACCAAAACGCGGAGATGGAAACTGGAATTTATAACTATGCGTGCAAAATAAGAGGTATGTATGTGTGTAATATGATTGATAGTAGACTCTTAGCTCTTGAACAACTAGTTAATTTGCATGTCATGTCGTGGTCGCCTCGTATACAGATACATATATGCAATGCATGTACTTTTACTATGTACAATGTACAGCCATATTGTCATCAGTATACATATTTATTTTCATGTACAACATTGCCAGCAGGGGCAATATTGTACATGATAATACTTATGTTCTGATTTGTTCCTGGCTCGTATAATTATACACAACAGTCTACAATCTATACATACATACATACAAGTGCATATTATTATTGTCATCTACTGCATGACATTTTTTACATAAATTGGCTTTGTCGTCTTCGCGTCGACTACACCAAACCATGCATTATGCATTATGCGAAAACACATTGAAAAATAATAAATATAAAGATTGTATGTATTACTGTCCAATAGATAGTAAGGACATATAATATCCATATACAAACATATGTACGTAGCTTTACCGATTGTAAGACTGCTACCTTGCAATAGTCTCATTGTCAATAAAATCCTCCACTCAATGAAGTCATGAAAGAAGAAAAGTGACAGAGACAAAATGTAGGTAAAAGTAATGCTGCACTATGAACTATACTGCTATTGTGTTTTATGTTTTACCTTTTGCTATACAGACTGATATCAGATCTGCATTTCGTCCCTATATACATATTTAAATTAGACGGAGAGATCAAGTCCACTACGTTGAACTCAAAATGCATCTTTTTACAGCATTCATACTTGATAAATACACAATGAAAAGAAGAAGACAATATGTAATAACTCTTTTCTCCGTTTGATGGTTTTGCACGCATATACCTACTTATAATATTTTGTTGTATTTTTCTTGCAAAATTGATTTTTTTTGTATTAATGCTATACACACTTATTATAATATCTCATATGCATGTAGATAAATACGAACATCATCCATCAGCCTGTTACTCTAGTGTAGATAATGTAACAAGAATGTTAAATATTAATTCTTCTTTTGATGAATATTTCCCCTCCCTCACTCTACTCTTCTTTTTCATTCTTTCTTTTTTGATACATTGCACATAGGTATATAGCGTACATACATAATGTTAATATGCATGCATTACTGACAATGGAAAGTTGTTTAAATTATAATAATGTTTTTACTTTGTACTTTCATCCATGCTTTAGCTCATTCTGATTTGTCTATTCTGCATATTCCATGCATGCCCAGTATATCAAACTTATGCATGTATAATTGCTACGTAAGACTTTACGCATAATTTAAGATTTAAAAGCTTCTAAAAGCATCTCTCTCATAGTTTTTCATAAGAGCTTCTTTATTCTTTTTCATCCTCATCGACATCACTATAACTACTAACTGTATTAATAACAATGAGAATGACGATTATAAATGATTTTATTTTTATTCTTATATTATTATTACTAAGAGCCAATTCATCTAAAAGTGTGCAAATTTCTACGTAAGTGGAAATGAATTGTGAATGACTAGCTAACGATGAACGACATAAGAAAGCAAAAATGATAACAAAACATAGTATAACTTTAGTATTCCATGTATATACTATATACATATGTATGCACAGTTTACATACGGACTTACACATTCACAATTCACAGACACAGATCGCAAAGTGCCCCTCTTTGCACTTAATAGCATCAGGCCAAAAACATCATCATGTTAAACCTTCAAAGGAAAAAGTCCGTGTACATAAGGACAAGTGATGTATAATAAACATTTTCCGACAGTCGACAAGTTAAAGGAAATGACTGTTAAAAATAATATACCGTGCAGTAAACTGAAGATTCTTCACCATGAATTGAGACTTTTACCTTTTATTTAGCTGTAAGCTGTAACATAAGAATTAGAACGTCTAGTTTCAATAGGATCTCCAGCGTTCAACTTTTGCTTGTAAGTATGCATATACATATATATATACTTATCATATAATAGTATGTATATATGAGTATATCTACGGGTTGACTGGTCATGTGAACATACTGAACACTGAACACGAGCACAATGATTTTTTAATGCTTGATTGCAAAGAGAGAAAATCGGAAGAGGGTTGTAAATTATAAGTTATAAGCCCCAGGTAAACAAACAAATGTGTAGATAATAGCAACAGAAATAAAATGACATTTTTGGGAGTTTCCAAGTATGTAGTCAGTAGTTTGTAACCAATATTTTAACAATGCATGTTGTATATTATTATGTCTATCGTACGCCCAAGACATTCCGTACAAGTATGTACACATTATGTACATACTTGTACATCGTATATCGTAGGTGTAAGTAAATAAAAGTTTTAATAAAACTTGAAGTAAAATAAAACTTTTATTTACTTACACCTACGATGAAGAGATAGTTATCTCTTCTTTGTAAAAAAAGCCAACATAATTTTATAAATAATATGTAAAATACGTAAGCAAAATTCGGCTGGAGCATCGAAGATTCAATTAATTGTAAGCATTACTTTAAAAACCATCCAAGTTTTAGAAGAAGGTGGTGTATTGTGTTTATAAACAGTACTAAATATTTTACGAGGTACAGGTACAGAGATAAAAAGTCAATAGTCAGTCAGTATTATTTATTTCATATGTTTTATAACTTCACATGAAGACTAGAATTCGTAATTTGTCAAGTATTATTTAAATGAAAATAAATAATATTATCCTGTTATATTTGTTCTGTAGAGGCAAGAGGAGTGAGAACAGCACGAAGAAATCCTCTGACACGAGAGTAAAAGTGAGAACGAGGCAGAACTTTGTGTACCGGCTAAAGAAACTACAAATGTACCGTAAATGCTTGAATTGTGACACAGCTTTGAGTTGTACGAAACCTCTAATACCGAGACGCGAAAAAAGTGAAAGGGATTTTTTTAGTTAGTAAATTCGATCTTCGAACAAGCTTATACGACTGTCACGCGATTCGAGCATTTACGGTAATACCTTTAGCCGCGTAAAAGTACGTATAGGGGACTTTTCATTTTCCCCTTCTTGTTTTTGACTTGATGTCTTATTGCGAGACCTTGGTAGTAAGTAAGATCAGCATAACTGCTCAGTTAACAGTGGCATCAGTGGACATATCGAGACTGCATCATCCTTATCGTATTATTATATATAATAGAATATATTATTTCTACGCACAATATTTAATTGTAATTTGTAATATTGTTACGGAACATCTCATTCAAGATTAAAGATTAAAGGCTGAAGTAAAAAGCTACGGAAGTTTCTTCTGTGTTTTTATATCTAGTACTATGGACTACCAATTACAAAATACAAAATAGTATCATCATCACTCATCACCAGATCAGTCAGTAGTACTCCACACTCCACAACACCATCATATCGACATCAAATGTTTTGTTCGACAAATAACTGTTTATATTTTACATTTCGTACAAAAGTAATTGAATAGTGTGTTCCTATTATTGTTCCTCATGATTTTGGATCATAGTAGTCCGTTTAGAAGTGCGACAACTGTCTTTTATTAACAAGATCTCAAAAATCAAATTCACTCATCGTCAAATAATTATTCATAACAGCAAATAGTTCTAAAATAACGCCAGTTTCAAAAAGTTTCGATTATGAAGTTTTAAAGTCATCGAAACTCAAAATGTTCTAAGTTTTATTCGGTAGCTCTACAACTACGAGTTCTTCGGTCTACTAGTCTAGTACAGTTGTTCATAGTTAATAGTGTCAACTTTATAAAAAATATTGTTGTTTTTATTTTGAAACAAAAATCCTGGATTCCCTAAACTGTGAGTTATACATTCTTTTGTAATTTTTCAAGTTTCGTTAAAGATTACTTCATACAAGCTTATATTATCTTGATTTAATGAAAGAGTACATACATATGTTTTGCTATTTAAAGGAAAAGAATTTATTTATTATAAGTAAAAATCAAGTACTTTTATCGTTTAAGTATCCTGCGTATTGCGTATTATTTTGCAAGAAAATACTTATCTTATTACACACTCGAGTTTCAAACGTTTTTCTCCACATTCCACATCTATGTTTGTGTTTTTTTTTAAATTTAAGTGACTTTCATCATCTTAATTTATTTTGGTGCTCACAAAATTATTAATTATAAAAGAATCACATACTTATTAGCAAACTGCTAATTTCAGTGCAGGCAAAGCTATAGCTTTTTGTTCATTTTAATCTAATTTGATGGAAAGAATTCTTGCCAAAACTCATATTTTATATTCCTATTATATGTTATAAGTTATAAGTACAGGCTACACAGTTTCATCAACCTACCTTAAAGTTCAAAGTAGAGATTATAATAGTGTTAGAAATATTAAACTAACGAAAGCATTTTTGTTATATGTATTGCAATGATGATAATCATGCTCACAAAAACAATTTGTATATAGGTTTATAGCATACAGTTCCGAAAGGGTCATACCAATATCATTATTGCTATTATATGCTTGACTTAAGTTGTTGGTGTTTCATATCAGTCATTGTTGAATACATTTCATGTTTTCACACTACAAAACAAGACAATGTCCCAATAATAATTGACAGGCACTAATGAAATACCGCGACAAGCGTCGACTTCTAGACTTCAGTTACTTTTATTTGAAAGCATTAAAGATCAACCAAAAAGTGAGAGAGAGAGAGAGAAATGCACATGGAACCACTGCACATACAATCTGGCCTTGGTAATGAGCAAATATTAAGGACCAATAAATTAACTATCAAGTTATGACGTTGATAAAAACAAGTTAAACTGCAGTCTACCTTCCTAATCATACATATCTGCTGTGACTTGTTATTACTTACATATTTATTCTGTAAGTATGTGCGTAACAAAAAAAGGCAAATACCTATACAGCAAAGCGGGCAATAAATTTTTCAACGTGTTTGTCTTCACATCTTCTTCATCTGCTCTTGTCGATTTCTCATCTCTCACCCTCTTGGATATTGTTTCTTAGTATTGTTAATATGACAAAAGTCTCATACACAATATAATAATAATATTATTATGTTAATTATTATTTCTTGTCTCGCGAGCCAAGTTCATGAATATTAGATTATATTATACATGCGTACATATTATATATACATACATAAGCAAAATAATCCAGAGATGTTGCTCTAAAACTGGAGCTACGTTGTTTGTAGTATGCATAGACAAAATATATATTGAAGCAATGACTGTCAACTTCCCTTTCGTTCTCGAGATGTTGCGATTTTTCTTGTTGTACAGTTACTTTGCTGAGTTTTACGGAAATATCAAGCAAACTCCAATGAAAAGTCGGAAGGTGTGTAATATAAGGAATGAGACAGTCAAGCATTATCTGTCAGATGTGTATGCAGTATATAATAGTATGTAGGGAAACCGGCTTTGTATTGTTCCACCATATCTATAAGATTTTCACTTTCGCTGCTGGTTGACCCTATTTTTTCTTTATATTTTTCTGTATATTGTATTGCATTCAACAATACACAGTCTATAACCAAGTTCAATGTTATACATATCGATTCTCTCATAAGTACCGATGCTTTCTTTACACGCACGATCGTCATCGTCACATGTTATAATAATATGTAAACATTTAATATACCTATACATTTTCTCTATCTATCCAAACACTTCATTTAGTGTTTTGTCAGTATGTATGTATGCATTCATAGAGAAACACATTTTACCTTATTCGTATTCTATAGAGCAACCAAAAAGAATGAAACAATACAAATACATCCTACGATCATACCAGAGAGATGCAGTTAGTATAATATGTAGTAGTAGTAGTAGTATTATATTACAATACTACTACCACTACTACTATTGCTATTACTATAAAAGAGACGAAAGAACGCCTTTGAAAGATTCAAAACAAAATATCCATTTCATTCTCCTATTTACTTTCTTATCGAGACAGAGAGATTAATATATGGAGTTTAACTTTTAACTTTTACTATCTACATACGAGGGAATATCAAATGCTAAATCACTATCATCTTCATTTGCTGTTAAATACTTATTGCTATTCTCTTTCCTTCCGTACGTTGATGACAAGACTTCGATATCCAAAATTCAAATTTAATAAAAAAAATTACACACACATGACATAGGTATTATACATGCCTGACTACCTTATAGCTTATAGACCCACCGACCGACCACCTATTTTGTCATCTTGTAATCTTACTTCATTTACAATATTTCACCAAAGTTCAAAGACAGCAAGCAGCCAGCACGTCATAATATCATCATGACAAAATCATAATAATGATAGGCTGCGCAGACAAGTTTTTGATTTCTTTTTATTTTGGGGATGAGTCATGAGGAGGCTTGAGAGCTATGGAAAATCTTATGGAGTCAGTCTCACAATGTCTTCTTCGTTTCATTTTACCTTTTACAAAGATTAGGGGTGAGAGCTGAGGTTTGAGTCCGGTCAAGTTTAATAAGATTTCTACCAAATTGGAGTTATTTATTGTTATTATAATTTATAAATTAGATTGAATCAAAAAATAATTGTGGATCATTCTTTCAGTTGTAATGAAAATAAAAGGATATTTGAGGGTCTTTTTGGGATTACACAAAGAATCATAGTGTACTTCTCGCAGTTCAAACTTGATTTTCTCTCTCACTCTCACTCTTACTGTGTGTAGTGTGTACTCACTCTATGTATTATGTGAATTGTTCATGTATCAGTCAGTCATGAGTTATGATGACGAGTTACGAATAATATTTGTTGGGTCTGAACGTGTGTTCGCTAAACTTGAATTTTGTACTTGTGCCAGCTGTCGCCATTATTTAGTTTGTTAGTTTACCTTTAAATAGAAAGTCTATGTCGAAGATGGAGGGTAGAATTAGCAGCATTGTTGACAAGTTATGGATCAAATCAAACATTGACATTACAAATGTAAAGACAATTACTTTTACTTTACTACTTGTCTCTTGTAGTGATTACTAATATATGAAAGGCATATTGAACAATGGGTGTACATGAGACACCTGAGAGGTACATGCAAAAATAAATAAATAAATTATATTATTATCACGGTTATTTATCAAGTGAAAGGAAAACGGCTTTTAAAAATTCACCGAAACAAAATCACGACAAATGTGTTTAAGGGCAAGTGAATGATGCAAGTACTCAAACAAAAAAGGAATGCAAAAACAGAAATAGAATTTAAGTGTAAATGTTTAAAATTCCAACATTTTATGCATCGTTTCCTCCTGGTAAATCAGGCGGATGAGGAAGTTGCAACAATAATAAGCCAATGGTGTATCACTCTGTAGATTGTAGATACAGCAATATGCTCATGTACTTCCATTAATTATTCTGCAATTTTGTCTTAGATTGTTTCTACAAATTGAATTACTTTGCTCAAAGAACAAAGAAAAGATTGACACCGAGTCCATCTAATTAAAACTTTGTTCATTTTGGTTTTTATTACAATGCTCTAACTGAAAATTATTCTGTTTTTAGTTTCAATCAAATTTTAAATGTATACACACTACGAAGATGTAGGATATAGGTGTAAACATGTGAAATGGCACGCTTATGACAGGAATTTTTACTGCTTCTATTACGAAATGTTAACTCATTAGTCTCTAAGAAACCTTACTGAATTTAATAACTTGTTGATATGATGACAATCTAAAGTATTTGTAACAATGTAAGCTGATACAGCTGCAGTGTGGTATGATTTTTTTAGAATTTAATTTGATGTATTGTTCTTAATGACATAACAAATAGCGATACAGTTTAAGACTCAAGAGGTTAAAGAAAAAGCAAAAATTTGTTTAGTTTTAAGGTACATGCGTAACCTCCAAAAATATGATTATATCATTTTTGCACTATGGTGTATGAAACAAGTTGCATTTTGTAGCTTCTCTTGCACAAATAGCAAACGTAATAATTACAATGGATTCGTTAAACATTCATTTGCTGATAAACATTAAGTGGCTTACTTTGAACTTATAGTTTACTCGACAATACTATATAGGTATAAGATACAAGTAATTTATTTTGATATTTCACCCTGGAGATTGAACTCTGGCTGTATTTACTGTCTGAATCATTCTTCTAATTGACAACACGTTGATTTAAAAAGGGATAAATGTTTAAATTAAATTTTTTTCTGATAATAACATGAAAAAAGTATGCATAAAATGACAGAGGCTCAATGTAAATAGCCATGCATTTGTTCACTGTACACTGCTATTGAATTATATCAGTAGTTTTCGATCACGTTCTTTGATCCCCCTAATAGTTTATTCATGTGCGTTGAGATTAATTGTTTTGACAGGCATTTTGTTTTATGCCAATTAGTTTTCTCCTTGTGTATAAACTTGCCCCTGTGAATCATATTATGCGTCTCCTCACAGTATTACAATGAATGAATTCAATGATTTAATTCATATTCCTACAAAACAGGGAAAATTGTTGTGTATATGAGGTTGATGCATTAGTAATTCTCTGTCTGGTTTTTTATCTTCCCTATAACTGTTTGAGACAATTGACTATTTGTACAATTAAAGCAACAGTCATCTGTCTCATTCGTGCAGCATTTGTATAAATTATACCACCTATCTACTCATCTACTCTCCGTTTGACGAACAACTTGTACGTGAAAATGCGGAGAAGGAACAGAATAAAGAATGACTTTTGCGTCGTTGTCGCAAATAAGAAACAATAACAACAACAATAGTATATGCAAAGAAAGAGATCCTGTAATGCATCTACATCACTTTTGATATATACAATTGGGTTCAATGAAACTCACTCAAACACAGGACATGGAACAAAATACCAGCATTAGAAATCTTATACTTGACCTTCCATCCGAGTAATTGTCGTTGTCATTGTTATCCTGAGTACAGGCATACGCATAAGAGTAGATGTCTATGTGTTCATGTGTGTGGTAATGATGGAGGGCGGTCGGTATGCTCACATATCCACAATTTTTATCGTACATCGTATTGTGTGTCTCACCAACAATTTATGTCTGTATATGCAGATATCACAGCTATGGTCTTTGCATCTGTAATAATCTTTGCAATGTGGTATATGTCGTTCTTTGTGATTTGCGTGCCGTTCTGGTTAGTAACATAATAGTATCAATAATAATAATGCGTTCTCGCTGTCTCTTATCTAATTTTTACATGGAAAATCGTATTTTTTATCCAACAATGATATGCTGCCTTTACCTCTACACTCTGCGTTCTAGATAATATGCATATTGTGTATTGAAGCTGGTCGATTTCGATTTTAAATTTCTATTTCTATTTCAATGTCTATTCTGAGAAAATAAATCTGCGACTCTTGGATGAGTCAAAAGTTATCACTCGAAAAGCGGAAAAAACATGTACATTGTACATATTATTGTATGCCTAGTGACATGACTCTGTATTTATTCCAAGTGCCAAGTGCAATATAATCTAGATATCACATAAATTACATGTACTATTCCACTTGTTGATTTTTCTTCCACGCAGCTAGTAATTTTTCTAATGGAGTGAAAACTTGAGAGAGACAAAGAAAGAAAAGTTGTCAAAAGGCAAAAATACACATGTATTCGTATGGTGTCCTTTATGGTACGATGGCTTCTACAGACATGAATGCTAACGTATTAAAATCATAAAAAAGTTGTGATGCATGGCAAATGGGAAAAATCTATCGAAAAAATGTGTGTAAATGCACATAATATTATACTCGTTTTCTGTTTTCACTCTCGTCGTCACATTTTCAACTTGAAAATTTTTACACGCTATATGTATATTCGTAATCATCTTACCGGCATCATATTTTTTGTCTTTCGCCATAAAAACCAACCATAAACTGTGAAAAAATAATAAATAAAAGCTCGTTGTCTTTTATACACGGTTTCTTTCTATATAATATGTATTTTATGTGCGGTAGCTACTCGTTCGCATCGTTTTGGTGGTTTTTTTGGTTATCCACTAATTACTCAATAAAGAAAATGACGATGATAACAACAACGATGATTGCGATTATGTAGACAGATATCTCTTTGAATTCATAATGCATAATCATGTGCAAATTTCCTCGTTTCATTATCATATGTATAGTGTGTATCTTACAGTTATACATATTACATTACATTCTCGTCGTTTGTTCCGTTAAAGTTGATTGCCTTGTGAAAGTGTATGTACAGCAAAGTATTTAAATTTATTTACTTTTAACGGACATTAGTTTCCTTCAGTGTACATACATGCTCACAAAATAGCTATAAAAAGCATGCATGAGCATTTTAACTTCCTCAGCAGTCAATTGTCGATTAATTACGAGATTAAAGAAGGTAAGCTTAGGCTTGGAAATCTCTCTAGAATCTGAACAGTATAGAGGTTTTTATAAATACATAATACATAATATGAATGTCGGATGAAAGGACCTTATCTTGCCGTCATCGTACTCTGATAGGACAATTAGGAAAATTATTTATTACGAGAGCTTGTATTTTCTATTTTATTGCTATTCTCAATCGTTTATTATCATTCTTGTTATAATACTCTAATCGTAACATGATGGTATTACCATAATGATGCGTACTATTTTTATACAGTAGATAATATAATAATGAATGATGAATATTCACATTCGCATTTATAATTTCCTACGATATGATGAAGTGAGTCCAAACTTTTCCCTCTTTTTTACAACAACCTTTTGTATAAACGGTTGGATTTACTTCCAATGAAGCAATTATGCTTTACTTTTGCTTTCTTTTCCCATTTCCATTAGAAATCACGAGCCAAGACAAAACCGTCTAGAGGATAATTCTTCTAAAGTAGAGAACAAAGTATACACGCTCACGTGTAAAAGTGTAATCGTCGTATAGTAGATACAATATAAAGCCCATGTAAAAAATACGGCAATAACATGCTTTTTAAAAAGATGTTGGTTTGCCTAGACCAAAAATGTAAAAGGTTTTTAAACATCCTTAAACTTTTCAAGTAACACCAACTCATGTTATTGTTTCTTCATTTTTCCTTTCCGTTTGAGATTTGAGACACTAAACTAAAGGGTAGAAAGAATGAATGAAAAAAGAGGGGTAAAAAACATGTTAAATTCATTGTCAGATGGTTACTTTTGACGAGAAGAGAATGATGATGACGTCGAATTAGAATAAGTTCATGACTATGAACGTGAAACTTCATGAATAATATTAATGTTACTAGGTAATATGGAGGAATTTTTGTGGTATTTTTGTGTTTTAACTTGCGTATTACATGGTACAGTTGGTGTTGCATGTTGTAGCACGTATAGAAATGCAACACAAAAAGTATAAAGTGCAATGTGTAGTTAGTAGGTAGTTACAACGTGTTGCGCTCCGTGAGTTCTTTTTTCTGTCCTTTTTACAAGTCAAGTTGAGTACATATGCGACTGCACAACTACTGGGATGCTCTTGTCGTAGTTTTACCTATAGGGCATTAACATGGTAGCAAAAAGGAATAATAAATGAATAAGGTTATTAGTATTAAACACTAAAAAAATACAATTGCGATGGCAGACGGAGTAATATACACAAGCCGTAAGTGTTCGTTCCTTTACTTAGATTTTACATATTGTTGTTATTACACCAGTGTTACACCTTATACATAATATGGATGAAGAAACAGAGCTATAATAGTTTATATATTAAGGCTAATTTCTTGCATATGTATAATTTATAATACTATATTGTTTCCAGTTTAAAACTGACAGCGAAAGTTGGTATTTCATTTTACTTTCTGACATTTCCATTGTATGTAGATCCTTTATCTACTCGTACAAAGTATGTATGCTCAGATGTATCTCAGTGTTAGCACAAGACATCAAGAGTAACATCTTGTGTACATGTAATATGTTATACTACATATTACATGTTTCTTGTTTTATTTCTGATACAGTCTCGAAGCTCTTGTGGTAGTTTTAACTTTAACTGAAGTACCTTCCCATAATCATAATCACAATTGAAGCCAACAAAAACTACAACCATGATATGCTTTACTTTAATGCGTTCGTTTTTCTTTTTTCCTTGGAGAAGTATACATAACACTATTGGCACAGAACTTTGTAAATTGTTCCAATCTTTATGAATCTTTTCCCTGATAAATGAACCACACTTTCGAGTTACCTGCCTGCAAGAGAATATGTAATATTTTCTTAATTGTATATTGATTACATAGTCTGCAGATTACTAATGTTTATAGTAATTTTGTCTATACGAGATGGATAACACTCGAGCCAATTTACATAAACATAATGTAAATATACATTTAAAGCTTTTGTTACAAAATACCATGATATGAAGATTCTGTTGTTGACCGTTAAAGATACAGGAGAGGAAAATGGTTTAAACGACGACAAAATTTAAGTTTAAACGGCTGAGCACGTGCCCTGGCTTATATGACATGGTTATGCAGTGATAGTGTGCACACAAGATAAAATAATGTAAACTATGTAATAATAACAGAAAGGAAAAAAAGAGCTGAAACTACCTGATTCTCATTCCAAGTATGTATGCACATTACAGAGTGACAGACTTTACGTTTGTTGGTAAATAACTGGCTAACAAACTATTCTAAAAGCTAAAAGTGAGCAGTGAACTCACTCACTTCCAAGTGACTAGTCTACCTTCCACACTCGTAACGCATACTCTCACTTTCCTCCACGCCATACTCTTTCTTTCTATCATATTCTAGTATAGGTACAGTTACATGGTGAACATAGTTGTAGTAGTAATAATAATCATCGTCTTTATGTTGGTGGATTGGTTTTTGTTATTCATCGCTCAACCTTTTTTCAATTTTATATAATCATTTGTTCTGCTGTTCGTGTATGTGTGAGTGTTATATTAGTTTGTGTCAGTGGAATTCATCTTCATGGAATTTCTTTCCAGCATGAGGACTTATCGTGGTGAAGTGTCTTGTCGTGTTTATAATAAGTTATGAAAAATTCATACAAGTTTAAAATTTTTTAAAGGTTTCTTTGTATTTGGATTTGTTCCTACCTTAGGTCAAACCAAGTTGTTTAACCTCGCTTCACTGTTTTCTCCAGTTTCTATTATGTGTTAATTTGTGTACCATGGTAAAATACAGATGGGAAGAATAATTGGAGTTTGTGCAAAGTTTTAAATGTTTGATCCGATTTGGAAGCAATAATTCTTCTCACCTGTCATCGTATTCATTTATTTTGTTGGAATTTACCTTTTCGGTGAGTATGGCAGTCAGTTAAAAAAATCAAGTATAAAATATCTATCTTATCAAGCTAACAGGGAACGTTTTAACATTTCATAGTACTGTGAATCCTTTGTGAAAGATTTTACTTTCTACAACTGGGCTTTGGAGTATTTACTTAATTATTATGATTTATTGACAATTTTGAGGAAATTAAGGACCTTGTAAAATTAGACAATGTGAATAATATTTTTAAAAAATGCAAGAAAAAGGGTGACTAGAAACTTTTGTCATGTACAATAGTAGTAATTAGTAACAAATAATAATGACTGAATTACATTTTACATTCATAATTGCCATGTATGTGTATGTGCTTGCGGCCTTTTTTTCGTTTCTGTTTTCTTCTTCTGGGCAGTGACAGTAACAGACATATACTCAGATATTACATCGTATACATTTGTATACTCTGTGTGTGTATACCAACATGCAGTTTCGCATTATGGTAATTTATTCTAATTTAATCGAGTAATGAGTCAAGGAGCTGATGACAATTGCATTTCATAATTGTACACATACACATATGCATATTAGATACACTGAATGTGTATACTTTCAAGTTTGTTGTTTTATAAGGAAATGGCGACAGGAGATAGATAGATATGCAGATAGATCTATGATACATGGAATCACATACACTATTGTTATGATTACTGGGATGATGCTTATGTATACGTTATAAATGATAATAACGTGAAAACGAGGTAAAAATTCACTTTGTGAGTTTTCTCTTTCATTTCCCTCAGCCCTCAGCATTGAAAACAGAAGAAATGTTGGATATATAAAGTTGTCAGTTGTCAGATAGATAACCAGTTAGCTTCTGCTGCTGATGTTATTACTATATGAGAAGGAAAAAAGGCAAGTTAATTGTACCGGTGTGGTCAGTCATATACATTGAAATTGAAGGAAAGAATAAGGAAGAAAGGCTTGACTGTATCGTATACGCATGTACCTTTAATTGATGGGGGAAACGTGTGCGATATCTTTGACAATTGTGCATGCATAAAACGCTCATATAAATCTGTACGCTTCTGTTTATATTATTATAGTCATTGACTGTTAAATCGTGGCTTTTGAAAGTGGCGGACAGTAAAAAAATTGATGAACAGATTAAATGCTTATTATTATATTATTATGATCATAAATATTTTAATCTTTGCTTCCTCTCTTTCTCTTTGTTACTTCATTTATTTATGCACTTACCAAGAAAAGATATAAAGCCATATTTACGGCAAAGCATATACTGTATTTTGTTTTGTATTTGACTTTCCTAACATGGAAAAATCACAAGTGATCATGGAAAAATCGTTTCACACATTATATTTAAATATTGATGATAACTACTATATTGTTGTCATTGTTTTTAGTTGATTTTTGGTTGTTTCGTAATTTTGTTTTAGGAAATCGTAGTAAGTGCGTACTGTCAGTGCACGTACATAATATAATATACAAAATATATGTTAAATACCATTCAGAAGTCAAAATCGCAAATGAAACGTTAATGAAAATGTAAAGTATAAGCGCAGTGAAAGTGACAAGTTTGATCCCCAGAGGTCAAGTGTATCAGTTGATTGTAGTATTGCCATGTTTTGGAGAAATATTTCGCTGTAATAACCTTCAATTTTTCTGTCTCCAATAGACATTTCTTGCGATATAAGCACGAAGTATGGGTATAATAAAAAGGCCCATAATGTAATATAATGTTAATGTAATATTATTATAAATTGTTGTTCATGTTGTTTGTATACAAGTTGTCTCAACTAAAAAGTCATGGATGGCAGCCAAAACGAAACGAAACAGAAAAAAGTGCAACTAAAAGCTATCAATTATTCAAATTTTTCCTACTACACACATTTTGATTTATATTGGTAGTCGACATTATCATAATCCAACGTGTAACCATTCACACATACACATAGGCATGCAGTATACACACAAACACAAGTAGGTATACACACAAAACTGTTGCTTCGTATTTTGTTTTATATACCGTGTTAACTGACAAAATAGTAGTTAATGTCAAAATAATGTATAGCATGTGTAAGCATATGTTACACTGACACGGGTTAATCTTTTTTTGGTGAAAATTCCCTCTGTGACAGAGTACAAAAAAAAATAATTTAATCGGTATTTTATTGGAAGAAATAAAAGTAGTTTTAGAAAATATTGAAAAGCAAAAATCATTAGGTGTATTTTTTTTATTACCACTTGTTGATGTCTGAAGTCGGCCATTTGTTTGAAAGAAAAAGGAAAGAAAACTATGGTTGATACTTTTTTAGTTGGGTATGAATGGGAAATGAAATAAAACTTGTTTAGTTTCCATGATTTCCATAAACATTATTAGTAATTCTTTATTCCCTTAACCGTTTCTTATACATATAGTTTCCACTATATAGATGATGCAGAATTTGAATGTATGTATAACAAAATCAATGCATGCAGTATTCATGTACATATATACTATGTTATATATACTGCTTTTGCCATCTTTTTACTTTCCTTTGAAATGATATTGAGAGTGGAAAACTGATGCTTTTGATGGAATCGGTGATAGAACGCTTTTTGAGTAATGCAGCTTGTTGTTTTGGTGACAATTTCGACAAAGTAGAAAAAAAGAAGACGCAGAAGGATCAAGAATGTTTCATTTCAATGGATGACTAGACTGTATGGAATTGTTGCAGCTACGACGATGCATTCATATAATATAATGTAGCATTGGCAATCTGAACTACTTGACTTTTCACCTAGATACTTTTTGAATCCATTGAAGGTGCATCTAATTGTAATGGTTACAATGACATGATGATTCCTAAACTAAACGCAGTGGGAGAGTGAAATGAAATGGAAGGCAGAAGACAGTTACTCGACCGATACTAAATCGACAATCGTAGATGGTACGACTTTGTCAGTCAAGTTGACGCTCACTTTCCTGTGTGTAAAGTACGCATGTAATATACATACGGATAGAATAGAAGAGTGATAATAATAGTAATAGTAATAAATGTATCCATTGGGTATCGACTAATAATATAATACGCTGTACATCTCTCTCTCTCTCTCTCTCAATATTGAATGAAGAAATTCTTTTGGTATTCACTCTCGTCAAAAGTTCACCTCCACTTGAGTGTCTGTACTATATTGTATTTATTTTGCTTTGAAAGCACGTTCATGCGTCTCTCTGTTAGTAATTTATTTAGCTACAATATTTATAATAAAAGAATAGATAGTATAGGCCTCACTTTCAAGTCTAAGTTATGTTAATGTGAACTGTTTTGAGTTGGCCGTAAGCCTTCTCACCGTACAGTTCCTTACTTGAGATTACTGTCGTTGTAAATGAGTCGTGACAGCACTTGTTCATGTGTGTATATTTATGTGTGCCTAAGTGTAAATCTTGTATTTGTTTTAACACAATAACAATAATTATTATCATCATTATCATAATAATCATAATACAATATTGATTTTTATTTTAAATTTCTGTTTTGTAGGTAAAGCGTTCCGACGCTCCTGTGTGTATGTTGAAAGGACAAAAAGGGTACAACGAACCATATCACCCCACTGCCGTCCAAGTCCATATATTCATTCCAGTCTAAGTTAACCGGCAGTAACAGACTCGGTGTTTTGAAGCCAGTTCCTGAGATGAGGATTCCTCCTGTACTTTTTCTGGTGGGGGTTTTCAGTATCTCTCATTCTTGGCTTGTTGTCGGTCCTCGCCAATACGGTAAGTGTATTTATGTTTCTATTTTCTATAGAGAAATGTTATAGCTGATGTTTGCAAAACTTTTCATGAAGCTATTTACTAAAATGATAGAATACTAAATACTTTTTGGGTGAAGCTTGAAGTAAAGTATTTAAAATAACTCGATATTCTATGTATATCATAATATGAATTTTAAAACTTACACTTTTGCTTTTATTACTATCATTATTGCATAAGTGATTCTCGTTTTATTTTGCGTTGATTTAATAAGACTTGTGTTAATAATATCTGCAGAGTTAATTTGCTGTACATGTTTATTGTCGAATACTTGCGAATGCAAATAATACGTTTTATGTGGTGATAATAATAATGATGGTGCTTGATAAACAAGTCTCAATTTTATCTCGCTGTTCTTGGACTTCAGCATACAGTAGCGTTGCAAGACAACATTTCCTTATCAATATTCAAATTACAACTGAAAGCTTAGTTTTTTATGGGAAACAATAATTGTTTTATACTTAATCTTTTTGTACTTCATCAAAATCAAATAAGTCTGCAAATGATAAGCAGTGCAGTGACGGCAAAAGCCGTGTGAATGAACCTTTTCTAATCAGTTACTTAGTTTGAATTAATCAAGGAATGTTACATTGTGCCTAATGTTAATCTAAACAACTTTTTTAGTGCTTTTTCTTGAGTTTATTAAAGAAAAGATGATATAAGGCAAGACAGGAAATAATAATAAATAATATTATACTATTATAGTTTGCGTTAGCTGTTGTGTAAATGGAAATTGTGCGTAAAACTTGTTTCATGAAATGTAATACTACTTTGAAACATACACAATATACCATGTAATGTCATTTATACTGTTTACACTCACAAGTCAGTTGTATCACTAATTCTGAGCATGATTTGAATTATGTAGAACAAGTAAATTTGCTTCAAGCTCTTGACTTACAGGGTATGTTCCATGCATGTACTATGTACTGTTTACATTATGTTTGTGTCATTGTACATAGATTACATTATTGTGTTCTATGAATGGAAAAATATTTTAATTCTTGACAATTTGTTTTCGTAACCAATAGGTGTGACAGAGAATACGTCCCTATTTCTACCCAGGATTTTCCCGAAAGTCTTTCAAACCGGTAGAGCTTGTCCTGGCAATTCATGTCCTTTGGCTCTGTTGTGCTGGCTCACACGTACGGGTTGCAACAATAATGGGTAATTTATTTAAAATGGCAGTGAATTTCCTGCAGTTGTCTCAAGTTTAGTGTTGAAAAAATACGTTTAGGCAAATTAACTAGTAACACAAAGTTTACGATGACAATTTTTTTTGTTTTGTATTTGCTCAAAAGACAATTACAAATTCATGAATGACATTAGCTTACGATTAGCTTACATTCGTTAGTAGTTCATTTTTATTTTTTAGTTTCTATCTCTCTCTGCTTTAGTTTAGGAAATTTTTAGCTTTTCTTGTGTCATTCTTACTAGTAACAAACAGGATGCAACTTAAAATAGTTTATATACAAGCTACATACTTATAAGTACATATTTTTACATATTTTTAAGTAAATGTATTATTGGTTATCAGTTATCAGTATTGTTGCATTAACAATCAGTTAGTTTGTTTCAAAAACCTATAAACTTATGGAACTACTGTACTGAGCAGAACATTTATACTTGATGCATGGTGTTGCTATGGAAACACCATATTTCGAATATAATTGAGGGGTCTGGGGTAACAAATAGGCTTGATATACGGTATTGCTATAGGAACACCGTATATCAA
>JAQIVE010001001.1:0-28868 GCA_034698285.1 Sminthurinus bimaculatus
TACTTACTGGCACCCTCTCAAAGCAGACGGTCGATTTCAAGGATGACACCTTAACATTGCGTTTACTCGAAAAAAAAATAGATTCAGTTTTTATACAAGTCTATAGTATATTGTCTATACGTACAAGTAGCCACTTTTCCAAGTCTAAATTTAAGTAAAAACATGTACTCTACATATCTATACCTATACTATGCTATATAAGTCTATGTAAGATACGTGTGGGTACACTTCAATAATTATTATACATGGGAAAATTTCAAAGCAAAGAAGAATTTACTAATAAGATGGAAGAGTGAGAAGAGTCGCCGGTTAGAAAACTTTAATTAAAATTCAGTGCACGAATTCACGCAAGGAAGAAATTGCTGGATAGACTACAGACTCTTGATTAATTTTAAAACTGTGAACTCTGTACAATACATACATGGAATTTTGGGGGAAATAATTTTGCAACATGCACTAGAAACTGTAATTGACCCTGAGAAAATATAATAGGTATTTAATGTATAATATAAATAGTAAAAGCATAAAATAAGCTGTAAATACAGAACAAAAGTTTTAAAATACAAATAATTTCGTACTTGGCCAATTTCTGTGGCTGACATGAGCATGCCAGTAGTTTTGGAAGGGATAGAAAAGAGTTTTTCTAAAGTGGTGATAACAGCAACAAAGTAGGTGTGAAAAGTTCCTTGTAAAATACATGTCATGCTGAAGACAAAAAGAAATGCCTTTCGGTTTGACATAAACTGTAGACACTGTGGCTGGAATTTGGACCATCCATAAGACGATTCTATTTGTCCGTCTTCTTCTTCATCCTCCTCTTCTTCTTCCTCTTCTTCGGGAATCTCTCCACCATCTCCCTGTTCCACAAAAGAAATAAGAATGATTTGAAAAATCAGGTTTAGTAAACAAACAAACTGCTGAATGATCGGACTAATTAAGAAAATGTTTAAGAAAATAGTTGCATTCCCATAACTCATAACTCACATTGTTCTCTTTACTGACACGCAGGGGGTTTAAGTGAGCTAATTCATGTAATTCACTTTGTTCCTCTTCCTACAATAGAGAAAATAATTTGTAAGGTTCAATGTTCAATTAGAAAATAAGAAAGTGAAAGTCGGAAAAGAAAATTCACACTTTGCAGAATTGGAAAGTCACTGATTGAAACTGTGAAAGAATTAACTTTGTAAACATTTAATACACAATTCAAATAGCCCTTTTTTTAATTTACCTCAACAATGGCATTGTCGTTAGATTCGTTTTCAGGACGGCTCATTATATTCACATGAAAAATTTCTCACATTACATTTGTACCAGTTGATTTATGTGTGTATAGACGAAGAATATGAGTAACCGGTATATTATAGATTGTTGTAAAGCTTTAAAAATGTATGCAATGCTAAATAACAATTTGTCGACTATATTTTAGTTTTTGTAAAATCTATCAGTGTACTATATTATTATATATTTATGTTGAAAAATTATTATCTATATTATATTATATTATATAAACCTCTTTTGTATATATTTGTATTCTCGTCAGACGATAAAAGACACAGACAATAAAACTCACAAACAGACACTCCAACGTAGGTCGATATAATGTAAACTATCTATATTGATTGAAACAGTTATATAGTAGTAAAATGTATATTATAAAGAAAATCGAAAGGAACAAAAACTCAAAAGTCTCCTTGCGATTCAAATATTCAACAGTAGTAAAGTTTGCAATAGAAAATAGAAAGATGTATGAAAAATAAAAGAGGAAAACTAAAGCTAATCATGTGTGTATAACTTTATACTTTATATGTATAATGTGTATAATATAGTTTTGTTATACTTGTACAATATTTCTTTATCGTTCCATTATCCCTGGTTCTTAGTTCTTAATATCTACATATTTCTAAACTTATTTGCGGTATATTTTGTGTAAAAATGTGCGTGTGTATGAGCGTATATATGTAAAGCTGAATTTAAAATATCCTAAATCGCAAATTTGTAATTCAATTAGTTGCAAAAAATCTACAAGAAAAACAAACTACAACTATAGCTACGGGAAAAATTAGAATAAATGTAGAACAGGGGAAGATTTGATGTCTTTAAAATTTGAATATCTAAGCCTTCAAAGGCTCTGCACAGATGGTTGATGGTTCTATCTTGGGATCCAAAAGCACAAATGTCGAAATCACATGCTCAAATGCTCCATCATTTCAGTGTCATTTCCTCCATTCATGGCATAAATAAAGGGTGAAAGTGTCAAATTTTCCAATAAACATAAAAATCAACTAATTTCTATCAAATGACACATGCGTATTTTTTCAATCCATTGCATAAATCCAGGGACTTTAGTATAGACGTTCTGGAAAAGTTTTACCTTTACAACATGCTCAATGCGCTCACCTCATGCATACATAAAAGCCAAGGGAGAATACATCATGATCAACGCTATAGATCATTCGTCTGTACATAGTCATTTTTCTTAGTTCTTAGTATGTAATAATATATTATAGAATCTCCGTTTAGAATTTCAAAGGTGCCCAGAAAATTCCCTAGCAACAATGAATGTCTGTGTATATATTTTCGGTTCATGCAAATTCTGTATATATGATGTGTTTTGTTCACTGTTTGAAGTCGTACTCCTTTTATAGACTATATAAACTTTTTCTAGTCTATACAAGGCTGAATTCAGTATGTATGTGGTCAAGGGAATCTAAATGAATCTAAATAGTAAAACAAATGATCACATTATCATCGTTCACACTCTCTCCATATTATACAATGCTGACACAAGACCTTGACGAATAGAATGTTTACTTAAGTAAGCATATATGTAGTTTGTAGTTATATTATTCTATACTCGCAGAATTTTAAATAAACACGTGTTTTTTGGATCAATGTTTCCATGAAATATTATCGAGCCGCAAAAGAAGCGCGTTGAATTTTACATGTGTGTGTAGGAATTTTAGCCAAAATATTAATCAATGTCGACACCTTTATGTGTACATGCACAGTGTACTTACTGTGATAGTCGTTGTTGTATATGCGTAAATATGCTGTTTTACGGAGATTTTATACATATACAATAGACAACCACAACACAAACAATATATATGAGAGGTACACATACACAAATAAGTAATATCAACACTAATTTTATGGTAAATAATATGAATCAGGAAAAAATAGTGATAAACTGTGGAAATGATAATCCAGTTCTTGCCTATGTTCATCATTATGTTTTATCCTCTGCTTTATTGTTCCGATGATTTCTTTTCTTTTTTTTCTCTGCTTTTCGCTACTCATTTATCAATTCAACGTTTATTTTGGATACAAACGAGTCACAATTTGAATATTCACAATTTTTTTTAGTAGTACCTATTTCCTAGTTGTTTTTATATAAGCTTTTCCGAAGTATGCATGCCGTATTTGGTATTTTTTGATTTAATTATTTAGCGACATACAATATATCAGCGTAATATTTTTGTATTTTAGGTATATGTATGCGGATCGAATAGTATCATACTATTATAATTGAATAGCTCTTATATAGCCTTATATTATATATTAATAATGTTTAAGAATATGTAATAGGCATATATATTGTATATATATATATTATTTTAAGGTAGGTAGGATAGTCATAATTCATGCACAAGAATATAATTAAATATTATTTAAAATGGAAGTTGAACTGGAGTTGGAGAACCACTGACTTGACACTTGACACGTCTTCCATATTCTGCGACGTTTGCTGTTTCTTCAACCAGTTAACCGGTCACACTTTGACGGAAAAATACGGGGAGGAATGAGCTAGACTAATTAGCCTATATTTTGCCTAATTGTCCTAAACTTGCACGGGATAAATTCATTTGTTTTTGAAAACAATAAAATAAAACGGTGTATTTGAATTGCTCGTGTTTAAAAAAATGAAAAAGGAGATAAGGACAAGGCAACCGTGTACTTTACATAAATAATATAATATAGTATGATTCTGAATACATCATTATTCTGTAAACGGTACACACACCTTGTAACAATATATTGTGAAGGGCTCTATCAGAACAGCGTTAACTGTGATTACGTAAATAGTTGTGTTTAAGGATATTATAGAATCGCATCTGTACAGTACTAGTAGTAGAAAAAAAAATCAAGAATGATAATCAATGTAGTAACATTTTAAAATTTTCTTTGCTCTTTCTCTTACTAAACAATGATGATGTTATTTTTGACAGCAGGCTTTTTCATTCCATTCATGTCTACAAGCTCAAAACATCAGACCTGACTTCATCATAGTTTCAAATTTTTTTGTGTGTTTAATTTCAGTTCAGTCAAAAAGTAAAGATAATTAGTTTAACTATATAAATGTTTAGTTGGGTCATAAATCTGGTTTATAATGTGTGTTTGGTTGAAAGAAGAAGAGAACTTATCTTAATGGTTCCCTCTAGATTTGTGTGTAAGTGTATAAATTATCTATGTGTGTGGGAGTTGAAGCAACAAACTGGAGGAATCGCCTTCCGCCTGACTTCTTAGTTGTCCAATATTTGCTAGCTACAAGAGTTAATGGGGATGGATGTGTTGAGCGCCACTGGATAAAGTCCCACGTTCTCATGGATGTTCATTCCACCGTGATTTATAGATGAATCTGATAACGTGAGATTTAGATTGTTGGGTGATGACAACCGTTGGGATCTTGAGTACATGGATTCCGAAATTAGAGATGTTAATTTATCACGATCAGCCTATACCACAATAAACCAATTCGTTCAAAATTTCCTTAGCTGTCCTAATGTACCCTATAACGTCAATTTGAGATTAAAAGAAGCCCCCTTGGAACCATAAAAATAGGGAGAATTTGTCATGGTAAACATTTTTGAAAATTGTTTTTTGGTAAAAAAAAATCATTTCGAGCTCATTATTTATATCATTCAATTATTGTAAACATGAAAGACCGGGATGACAAAAAATACACCGGAAATTTTACATCGTAAAATTATCATACAAAATAACTGCACGCTCCATGGAAATACGGATCGAAATAGTTTTTCTTCTATTGTCCCTTCAAATGTCTATGCGCTACAGAAATCTGGCGAGTCTCTATAGGGTCGTGATATGTTTTGGGTTTAGTACAAGGAGTTTAATAATAAAAAAAAACTTGAAGATAAACTATGTACAAAAAAAAAATTAATGAAATAACTTTAGTGGACGAGCAAAACAAAAATGTGGTGCATAAATTTCAAAGAATAAATGTTAAAAAATACACCACAAAAAATGGTTCCAAGTTTAAGGGCTGACTTGAAAATTTCTAGATAATATTCAACATATATATCTATATAAATGTACATATATACCCTGGCGTTAAATTTCCACCGAATCGCGAAGGGTGGTAATGTTAGATCAGAATTTTGACCATTTTGACCAAAATTTTTGTGATAATCTCATCACATTGATATCATGGAATCCAATTACTATTCTCTATTCTGTCATGTCGAAAAATGATTACCAACATTTTTGTCATGATGAAAGAAAACATTATTTGATATACATCCCATCAAAAATAATGGAATATCTATCAGGAAATCTAATCCTGTGATTAGATTTGACGTCATTTTGGTCGAATTTCCGGTCACATTTCATGATGACATATTATTTTAAGGGTATATTTTATACATATTATAGAATATATATATATTATATATAGATGTATTTCATTTGTATCTTTTTGCATTATGTGTTTTTGCCTCATGAATAAATCCATAAAAAACTAGTTCGCCCGCTAACTCGAAGGCAGTATCAGTCTCACTAACAACACAGGATAACTGGCGGTTCATCTTGTCATCCATACGAACTAATATCGTCATCTAAAAAATGACAGAACAAAACAAATCTCTCAACAACTAACCAATGTATGAGCTTATTTACAACTTAAAAACTTTGTTCGTCAACACGTTTACCTTACGTGCCCTTAAATATAAGGTAATAAAGCATAAAAAATATAATAATATTCTAATGCTACGACTAAAGGCTAATGCATAAATTTGTATTAAAATATTTGTAAATAACACATTCATTCTCATCAAAGTCAGACAAAAATAGAATATCTTTTGTATATCACATTTTTCCTTCATTATATAAAATAATCCAAGTAACATTAATGTCATTTTTCATTTGTCATGTCAGTTTCAGTAGTTCAAAAAATTAATTTCATTAATATTTTTTTGCACGATAGTAATGGTTGTTAATAATAATAATTGTATATGATAATAAATAATGTGGTTTAGTACTAAAAGTCCAGGTCCTTCTTCTCTAGGTTTAACATTGCACATCATATTCACAACGCGCCGGTTTTCTAGGTCCAAAGGCTCCGGACTTGCTGACTTAACACTATCTATGACTTCAGGGGTGGAAGCTTGCTGTCTTGGCGGAGGGTGAGGAGGAGAAATTTCAAAGCACGTCAAAGGATAAATACCAAACCTATAGAACAATAAAAAATCATAGCTATTAGACAAAGAGATACTTGTAAAGTATAAGAAAAATGGTCGATTAGTACACATGAAAATCAAAATAACTGCGAGAACAAAGTAAAGCAATGGTACAAATATTTGATAAACGTGATGAAAAGCAATGTTTTTACATACTTTACGTCTTCAACAAATTTCTCCAATTTTTCTGCTACAGGAACATCGGACATACGGTATTGAAGAACAGTCTTTTCAGGGTCCTCACTGGAACTACAGTCTCTTGCTGAGTGTCTTATTTCAGCCACTACGATTTCAGGACCGTAATGACGATGTAAGACTTCATCCGTTATGGTTTCTGATACATTCGCTGCATAAAAAAATACCATCCAACAGTTATATATATACATTATACATATTGTCAAGCAATGTTGTACAGATACATAAATAAACATTAAATAATAACTTACATTCATAGTTACCAGCTGAGTTGCCTGATATATAAAAAGAAAAACAAGATGTATTACAATATAATATGCATACACTGATCTTAACTTTTTAAAATGAATGGAAGATGCATGTTGAATATTATTTTCTTACGTATATACGCATGAGCCGAAAGTAACTTGAGGGATGGCACTTCAAATAACACTGGATGAAAAAGTAATTCTCGGGCAGTTGGCCTCTTCTCCGGATCATGCTGGAGGCACTTGCGAATGAAATCATTCAGTGGGGGTTCTTCTTGAAGTTCCAACGATTCTATAGTTCTGTTTATGTGATCTTCAGTCACCATCGACCCTGAATCTCCATTTCCTTGGATTTCTAGAGCTGCCATTTCGAGGGCACACATTCCAAAGGAATATATGTCGACAGCAGAGGTTAATGTTGGGGCTGATTCTGTTTTGAACCAAATCGATAATATAAACTATAAATTTAAGTCATTTTCATCCAATTATGTGCAATGTGTAGCAAGAAAAGAATTTTTTACACATTATCGGTATTAAAAAGATTTTTGATACATGCTCAAGAATAAATAAACAGAGAGATTCTGCAAAATTAAATGCTAGCTTTAAATTTCTTGGAATCAGCCCAACCTTCTCTGAAATCAGATTTTAGTTTGCAGAATCTCTCTTTAAAAAGAAATATTTATGTAGAAAAATAGAAAGATTGAAAATATTTCTAAAAAGTATTAAAATACATAAGCCCTTTTGAAAAGAAAACAAACAAAAAACAACATATAACTGGCGACACATTCCCCATGCACGTAAGTATAATAACACAAAAAAGAGAAAATATGAATTTGTTTGAAAAAATTCTATTCTATGAATAATATGTTTAAATGCTCCAAATATGTTTCGAAAGCACTTGCGTATGGCATATACAGCAAGCCTTACCATTATCTGACACTAAAATACCTTCGGAATCAGTGGAATCTGGATTCACCATATTTGCGTCGTCTAGTAATGTCCCTCAACAAAAACAAAAGCACAAAAAACACAACTAAAATATCACAAGTAAAACATCTAGTAAAATGTTACATGTATGTTACGATGAATCCTTCTTCAATAGGACACCAATATGTAACACAGCAAAGTCTGTAGGATTGGTTATAAAAACAATTTTCCACGAGACGAATAATATAACACCAACAATGTACAAATAATATGTAAGCTCTTTAACCAAACTGACAGGTATTTTGTGGGATATAAACAATATAAATGTTGTGAAAAAAAAACTTTAAAAAGTTAAAACATCAAAATGATAGAAAGCCTTTTCTAAAAATCGTTATTATTTGTAATGCTCCTAATAGTGTAGTGCAGCATATTACAAATTTTAGATTCGGTTCTAACAACTCTCTCACTTGAACTGATCATGAAAGTGAAAATAGGAAGTTACATTTTACATGCCTTCAATTTGTAAGTATACTCTCTAGTCGTTCTTCTTATCTTTTTAGAAAGACTGGCAGACAGTGTGTCGTCGTCAAAAGTAAAGACATCGTTCAAAGAAGAGTGGGGTCAACAGTAAAATTAATGTTAACACATATACAACGAAATACCCGGCCAATGTACGATGGATAGATGTATACATACATTTTTTATAGTTTTGATTGCTCTGCTTTTAAGTAGTTGATAGTGAGTATAAGTATATGCTGCAAATTAGATTAAAAGTAGAAACGCTAAGAGAAAGGTAATACTAAGAAAAAAAACCATGCAGAAACATACACTACGCTCAAAAAAGTTGGGGTAACACAAGTATAAGTTTGCACAAAGACAAGCATACATAAAGTGACAGTGAGGTAAGATGACTCGCTCGTGTACACGAGAAAGAGACAGAAGGATAAAAAAAGAGTAAGAGTAAGAGCAAATAACTCGACAAGCTCAGATTCACATAGTTTAAGGAAGAAAGAGAAGAAGAAGAAGAAGGAAATAAATTTAGACTTTAGACTTACTCCCGTACTCTGGAGCTACAAAGTGTAGATTCTTGATGTTGTCTCGGCACGATTTGACATGGTGATGGATGCTATCAGGGGCCACTGTACCATATAGAAAGCATAAATACCATCAAGTCATTATAATGCATATGAAAAAGAAAAAAATTATAAATACACACACCAACTTTCCGTCACTCTATAAACAATACCTTTGTACTGTGACATAATATCGTAAACTGTGTAAAATTTTATCTTTACACACATTATTGAAAACCCTACCTCAAATTTTGCGTCCTTTTTTCTACTAAAAATTATTAAAGTATAGTGCATGTGTGTTTCTGTATCCTAATATCTTCTAAATGATAGTATTATTATAAAATCCCTTTGTAGTTAAGAAACTAATTTTTAAATTTTGTTTTACTAATAAAAGATACGGTTACACTGCATAAGTAATATATATACAAGTAACCCATCTACACAGTGAAAGAAGCTGTGTACTGTACACAGTGCTGAAGTAAAAAAACAAACGGCGATGACTTTCTTGACAAAGTGCCTAATTTCTTTCCATTGACCAGAAAACTCTTCTTTTATACGCATATCTTTGTACATCGTACATACAACTGCTCATTATAAAGATACAAAGATTATAAAAGCATTAAAATGTAACTAGAAACTAGAACAAATATAATTTTAAATAAGCAGAAAAAGTCTTTTCGTCGAAAAACGAATAGGAATTCAGTATATTTCTGACGTCACAATAATTTTAAAAAACTTCTAAATAACTAGACAATGAGCATGTAGACATGAAAGTGTTCTCATTTGTGACATAAATCAGTTACACATCATACTGAATTTAGTGAGAATGACAAGCAAATGATTCTTGAAGCATGTGCATACTTTATAATATCACTTAATGAACCTGACCTGATCCAATCTTGACGAGACCATTGTGCTGTATGAATATCGTATCACAAGTCAAATTTCCGTGGATTATCGAAGGTGAGCAGGAATGCAAGTAGCTGTCAACAAATTAAAGAAGGATAACATCTGTATAACATTGCACTTACGAGTACATTCTACGGTTTTTAGAAAAATAATTAACAGCAAGTACAAGTTTCATACCTCAAAGCCGACAAAATTTGAGTACACCATCTTTTCCAAGTTTGGAGAGGAAGTCTTTTGGTATTTCGTTTAGTCTTTTTTCTAAAAAAATTGACATAGTTCAAAAGTTAATTGCTGAAGGAAAAGGCATTAATGTAGAAATCAAAGTGTAACAATTCGTTGCATGCATTTTTTTAAATTTTAAATTATGAAGATGTGTAATGCATAATGCCACTCACAAAAATTGCTTCAGAGACCCAGAGGACATATACTCCGTAATGAATACAACCTTTAAAAGAAATCACAAAAATTTTAGTCATACCACTTAGTTGCAGACTAAATAGTTTGAAATAATTATTGTTGATCCCAAATTTTAAACACTGGAAAATTCGATGTGTACCACCATGAGAGCAACAACCTTGAGATCATATTATGCTACTTATTGAGTTCACAATTCACAGACATAAATTACATTTCAAATTACATATTATACTAGTCGAGGATCCAAAATCTTCGTATATAACTACCAAGAAGCATAGCCATAAACTACATGTTTTGCCATTCCGTTTCTAAAAAATCGTACAAAGTACATGTAATTTATAGAAAAAAAAGACGTCCGAAAAACAAAAATGACATTGATTCCCAATCGGGTAAGTATAGGTCGAGTATACTCAATTCCCATTTTTAATAGGGTAGAAATACAGAATATAGGTAACTGAGCAGCCAGGTCACAAGTTAAGGACCTGAAGAATGCAGGATATTGAAAAACTGCTAGTATAAAAAACATTCTTAAACTCTTAAGTTGGTAAGTCCAAAATGACAATGTTATCATTACTTGTTAAATTTCAGCACTGGGAGTTTATATCTTTACAGAACTTTGAATAATGTACAAAAATAATTATATAGCAACAATAAACTATGTGTAAAATATCTCCGCATGATAATATCATGGGTAAAAATGACAAACAAATTGAGAATCAATGATTTAATAATACTTGACAAGTCATACCTGGGGCACAAAAGGCCAGGAAATCATCACCGAAAATTGGTGTTGCCATAATCTACTAATCTCTATCGAGTTTTAGTGATTTGCCCTTGTATTTTGAAGATACAGGCTTACAAGTAGGAAATGTGACCCCAAAATGGGTACATTCGGCACTGAATATTGAATACATGTCAGTCAAAAAATACATATTATAGCAAAAGCGTAAATTAGATGATAACTTACTCGAGGCTTCTCCGATTGTGTTTCCATCCAGTATTTGTGGAACTTGACGATATTTGGATGCTCCAATTGAGTTAAATTATCGAACCTGTTAAGGTCAAATTGCATATCAGGCATATTACATATTTGTATTATGTTTTCCATTTCTTCTCAATCATCATATAAATTGAATAAAAAATATTTCATAATGATGAAAAACGCTTACACTAGACTTATTTTTTCTTCTTGAGCTTTCAGGTTTTTCCTTTCAGAAAATCGTACTTCATTCCATACAACTTCCACCCCTTCTTCAGTATCCATAGCCAAATATGCACATTCAATACCGGGAACATCTCTCTGATCCACCTTTAAAGTACATAATAAAAAATGACAAGGTATTATAACAACAATTGGTACCGCATAATATGTAAGTTGTATCGCTGTAAAAAGATTTTATTTTATTTTTGTACATGTTTAGCATATATTATCATATATATGTACTACTTCCAGTTTAACTTTGTTTCTATTAGGTATAAGCCTTTTCAGTTTTATTTTAACATGCACTAGTCCGATTTCCAAGACGGGCTTTCCCAGCACTACATAGCTTCGGGTTTTGCAAACCCTGCAATTTAATGTGGAATGGAGATAGGAGGTGGCGTTGTGCATTTTTTTTCACAAGTTGCAAAATTCAAGGGCAATGTATTTTGGCATTTCCAGGATGTGTAATATTTTGGCACAAACGACAAAGTAGTAAAAACATACAAACTGCATCCAAATGAATTTTTTTCATGACTCCATATGACTCATTGTCAGTATTTGTCATGATTCTAATAATCATGTATCTATACTTAAGTAAACTACTATGTGTTTACTAAGGTAATCGTAACCAAAATCTACCAATCCGACAAGACTTTTGAAACCGAAATTACTTGAGTTCAAGTCAGGTTTATGAACATCAAAGTTTGATTTTGGATAGCTTAACACTGTCATTGTCACATTTTTCAAATGCTTTCAATGGATTATGAATGGAACGTGTTTTCATATTTCTGGCCCTACCGGCACACTCCTGAAATTTGCATTTTAGGGGTAATCCATTGCCAAGTTCTACAGAGAAATATTAGTGTAACATGTGTTGTTATATGAGTTACCGTTCCAGTCCATCGAACCATCGAAGACTTACATTCGACTGTCATTTTATGAGCTGTTATTTTCTGTACTCGAATGCATAGGGATGTAAGAACTTTGACAGACTGCACTGGTTTAATTACAGTTAACTATGCAGTAAAGCTTAATTATCGCAGGAAAAATCAAGTTCGAATTCCTATTTCGCAGAATTGTTAGACTTTTAGACCCTTAAAAAGTTGGGAATTTTTCTCGAAATTAAACTCAATGGCACAAATGCAACTTATTCAAAACAGACAAATACGACCGTGAAGCCTAAACTAACCTTTATATTTTTAACAAGTAAACATGGAGATTATTCTAGCATTACAGTACTTTATGCTACACAAAGCTTTATGTTTTTTGAATGCATACAATTGTACTTAATACAATTGTTCCTTTGAACAACATTACATGGTGATTTCGCAACGTGCAGATGTAACCAGTATAGAAAAAGAGAAAACAGCAAACAAAAAAGTCATTATGTTACATCCTCATTTTTCTCCTTGTAATTTGTTCATAAATAAATAATAAACAGCAACACACATACATGTGTCAAGCCTTCATCTCTATATGTATGTATATAGTATATACATTTACATAAGCAGCAACCCCTTGTAATTTGTAAATATCCTGAAATTCTTGAATTTTATTAATAAGCTGAATGAACAAAATAACTTTGTAACTGTATTTCGACAATAACTCTCGCGGAACAAAACAATGACAGGAAAGATTTTTTTACTGATTAGAGATTAGTGTATGCAAAATGATTCTTGCATAAGACAATAAACTTGTATAGGTATCAATCTATGTCTTAATAATCTTCTAGTATTTGCAAACAAAACACTTTTAAAAGAATTTCATTCATGGCGAGTTTACACGAAATCATGTGTACAATTGATTGACGCGGAGTAATACAACATGAAAATCATGATTACGTTAAGCCAAAAATAGTTTCAAAATAGATACAATTCTTTAACAACATGCAACGGCATTGTAGTTTGAAGTCTAATGCATCAAAATGCAATATGTGACATGCAATGGAATATGTATTCTGACAATGAATTTTTTTAAATGCGCTTATGGCCTTGTGTCGTAAAATGTCACCCTGAACGCCTGCTTACCAATGCTATCAAAGTAATGTATGTACAATGTACACAGTGTAAAATATGGTGTGATCCGGTTTTCTCGTAATTCCATTTTTCCAATAATGAAATGAAATACATGGGCTCTTATTACACTTTACGAAATTTTGCTTTATCTATGTATATCTACTCTTTAATGATGAGTTGGACAGCTTCCATTCCCCTTTAAAGTTTGAACTTTAATTTTGTGACATTTCTGGAAATTTTAACATTATGTTTGACTTAATATACTTGATACTTGGTTCAGAAAGATGTATGTAAGTACCAAAAATACCAAAATTTAAACACCAAGTACATTGTATATATCAATCGAGCTATGTACATTTAGACTTTCTCAGCTATGTATATTCATAGAAAATTTCATACATATTAAATGTATGAAATGATTTTCTACTGTTCTCCTCAGATAATGTGGTGCGACATTGATAAACTGGCCGAACTGCACCGCTTCCGAAGATTCCAAGGAGCCCAATTTTATTTTTTAAATAAATATTATCCTAATAAAAACATTGTTGAGGCATAGGTCAAGAAGAGATATCGGAAAAGCAATTATTTACACATATGTATGTATGGTATACATAAAATGCCTAGGAAGCATCTTCCTACGGGTGGTGCAAAATGCAGGCTCAAAGGTTTCAAGGTTGTGCAGTGCTCCGCAGCTAGAGTATATTCTTCGCAAGGGTTATCGATTTTCCATTGCGTCACTAGCCACATACACACAGGGAGAGTGCATTCCGTGAGATTCATATAAAATAAAGTGTACCTTTCAAGTATAAAATAAAGAAGATATTAGAGCCGGGTATTAATCCAATATACTAGATAACTAGCTCGAATTCACAATTGATGGTTGCAGAGATCTACAATAATATCTTTCTGTCCATCACCCCCGCATGCCCACAATGTACGAATTTATCACCATGTTCCGTTTCCGCACCTCTTTCTATTTTCTCATGCACAACGTTCCGAGTAGAAAGTTGTTAAATGACATCACATTTATTGCAAAGTGAAAGTAAAATGATGTCATGCCTATAAAGCCCCATACCAACTTTCTTTCAGCAACAAAACTCTCAACTCCCACAGTGTCTATTTCTTGCTCACGTTATGAGCATACCATGGGTAGAACCATAGTTTTTTTTTGCTTGCGAAAAAATTATAATTTGTATACATTTTTATACTTGACATAGTTTTTTCATTCGAAGTCCTGAAAAACTAAATTAAATCATCATGTGCTTTTGAGGTTTTAAAGTCAAGAAATTAGGCGAATTCTCATCTTAAATACGCAAGACAGCAATACAATCAATACAATGTCTCGTGATCTTTTTTTATAATTAACAAGAAACGTGCCACGAAAATTAGTGACAAGAAATTAACTCCTTCTCGATTCGTATTCATTTTTGCCTTGTACAATGACAAACGAAAAATTTACACCAATAGAAAATATCTGTTCGTGTTGAATAATGGATGTGATTTCCCCTTTACTCATAACCTCCGTCAATCCAGAACCAGAGTGGCTACCAGTCTGGCTCAACGTTATTCCAATTTGTCCCATGTGCATATTGTATATGTATCGAAAATCTATGCAGTATACAAGCTCTATGGCTGAGATGTTTATACAAATATGTACATAGAATGTAGATTAATTATCAATAATATCATGAAGACCCACAGACCACTAAATTTATGGCACTTGAGCTTTGCTGGTATTACTTCGTATCCCTGAGCAATCAATCTTTACGAATCCCTATAAAGGTAGAAATGATGGCGTTCTATATAGATGTCTCATAACTACTTTCTATGAAGAAACCCGACAATGCCTTTCCATGCACCGGATTTAGATTTAGCTACATACTGTATATCATAGTATTAGTACATGCACATCGTTGGTCTATCCTGTGTTTGAGCGAAATTACTTGGGTAATTCGATTCCCAAATACACCATTTCTATTTTAGTTTATTACGTTGGCGTTATTCTGTGGGTGGTTTGTTATTAAACTTTATTGCCTTGTTCTGGTTCTGTTCATCAAATAAGAGAACCCAATTTCACTACATTATGTAGTATTTCATTCTTTGAAAAATAATATTGCTCAAAACAACGAAATTGACTGTCAAATTGATTTGTCGGTCTCTATACGTTCCACGTAGTATGTGGCGAAAACATTTGTATGTATGTGTATTCAAAGTTTTTCCTTATTCCTTATACATACATATTACGTGTATAAGTAATATAATGTGTATATGTATTATACATATCATGTGTGTATATATGTTCCCCAGAAAAAAATAATTTATTTCCATAGAGGCTAACGTACGACGACAGGAAGGGTAAAAATTACACAACGGAGATTGATATCGATACTACTAAACGTCGTCTGGTATTCGTATTAATGTTTATAACTGAGATGGAAGAAGTGTGAAAGAAAGTTGCAGTTGAGTTTGTTTATATGATACTTCAAACTCGTAGAAAAAACTCTGCTACTTTATTAAATCCTCTGTATATCCGCATTCATGCAAGTATAGACACCCTGTAGAAAATATAGCAAAACCAAATACTACACATTGTTTTTACATTCATAATGGAGAAAAGGCTTCAGAAATCTGGATAAGGAATAAGCCACTACAAGTTGGTCCAACTAAAGCAGAGATTTAATATAGTATTATGTAATTGAGAAGTGCTCTGGTGCCGTGCAAACAATTATATCAGCACAGCAGTATGTATAAAATGCATGTTGGAGGTAAATCGGACTAGTTTACACTGCCTCCATTTGTATACTTCAATTTAATGCAACGAAAATATAAAATCGGATCAAAAAAGATAATTATACGAATAATCCGAACTAAAATAAATATTTCGACACTAGTTTGTAAAAAAATAATGAATCAATACCATATAACTTTCAAGTATTCTGTATTATTTTGGTAAATGTTAAAACAGTCAAGCTATCCGCAAAAATTACAACTATGTAAACTAAAAAAGCATGAAAACTTGAATACATTATTTCAACAATAAATAACTGTCTATAGTTTGAAATCTATGAAAAACAAAACCTATTGTAGCATAGTGTACAAAATCTAGATTTGGTGAAAAAAAGTTTTAACAGTTTTTGCATTTCATGTAAAAACATTTATCCTAAATCGAGAATTCACACGGCTAGAAAAATCACATAATCGCATATTCTTGCATATAAAATCAATAGCTAGCTATGCTGTCTTAAAATAGAGTTAAATGGCATGACAGCGATGAGCGTGAATAAAAACAACCGAGCGTATGTTCCCCTAAAAAGCGTAGCCTTTGTACAAGTAAAACGGTTGTGACATACGATTATGTATGCGTACATTCACAACCAATGTCGTCATCAACTTGATTCCCATCTGAACTGATCGTCTTCCTCATACTATAAATAAATATGTGCCCGAAAAACTTTAAGCAGCTGGATTTTTTCACCACTACACGTGCAGCTTTTGAAGCACAACACGAGGTGACACAACTTGACATATTTTTGTCAGTTTCTCATCTAAAATGTTAAAAACCCGGTTGCATTTCATATTCTAGGGTATTAATTTATTAACAATATTTAATTTAACCAAACACACACAACGGTGTGCAAGGAAAAGAGTCTAAAAAATACAATCAAGAATCAAGTAATGTGTTTTGATAAGTCGCACAATCTTGAGTGTAGTAGATTTTACGACGCAGTCATAGTAACAACAATGTTTTTTGTACAACGTTGTGATTTTAGACTGAATACGCTTTAGTGGCTCTAACAGTAATTACCGTGTGTACAGTAATTCAGTCCCTCAAATTTGAAATTCTTCGGGTTTATTATTATGGAATAATTCGTATGATTGCTGATTTTTTAAATTCGCCGAGTGACATATACACACACCTATTATGTTAATAAAGTATGTAATATTAGTTCTATTCCGTCGAAGGGTAATTACTTCCTTGTCACTTATGCATATGATGATTCGTAGTATGCGTCACACTATTCATTCTCATACGTATGTTTCAATGAGATGTGCTGCAAAATAGTAACGTGTCTCTAATATAAACAACAGCGAGTTAAACATACAATACATAACTATTTATACAGTCTATACACTGATCTGGAATATATAAACTTAGTTAGCCTTTATCCTCTGCACGAGTGAAAATATTTACTTGTAAAAGCATGACTGCTTTTCGCTCTCACAGCAGCTGACCTTACAAAGAATTTATTTAAATATTCCAACATCCATTCCTTTCAGGATGCTGAATTCATTAATACGTATTTATGATCGTCATTGTTAACAAATGTGAAAAAATAGTTTTCTGTCACGGACAAGGTACAGTTTTACCTTTTTTCGCTAAGTTACAATAACAACATTGCTATATTATACAATTTTAACTAGCTTGAAGCTTAGACTTTTTCCTCGTAAAAATGCTGTAAGTTTTCTAACTCCGACTGTAAAAATATAATCTCTTGAAATGAAAGTCATGAAAAACTAAATTTTCCTTCAGTTTAAATTGCTCGACCTGTGTTAGCCGTGGGTCATTCGTTCATAATAGACAGAATGCTCACAATAATTTAATCAATTTCAATCATTGCTTTTAATGTTGATGATACAGTATTGATGAGCAAAACATAATGAAAGAATGAAATTATAATATGTATGCACATAGATACACACAGGATTTAAAGGACCAGGCATACATACTAAATAGTAGTAGATCAACCAGTGGTCTAAAATTTGTGAAAACTTCCGCTGCATGCATAAGCGTTTGTGAATTGGATAAAAACGTAGCTATGCATTTTGGTGTTTCTCTTCGATACATTGTGCGACTATCCAAATAGGTAAGTGGCATCAAAAAATTACACTGTAGCTTTGTATTATGCAATTCTAAAAAATAATTGCATGAATTCAATATTAGCAATTTTTGAACGATGCTCGCCAGCCCTTGAATTATATAACTATAGAGATCGGATGCTATAAAATTTAAAATAATTTTTAAAAGAGTTTAAAATGGTATTTTTTTGTGGTTCCTATTTTTAGCCTCCCTATAGGAAGGCTAACCAGTATACTGCTTAGAAAGACTTGAAACGTTAAGCTTTATGTCTATCATAATATATAAAGCGTAAGATTACAAAGTCTTTAAACAAAATAAGCTAAAAAGACGAAAATTGATGACGACAGAATTAATTGAAAGTAGGTTACACTGATGATTTAAATAACATTATACTATGTAGTTTCTAGTTTGTCCCGCAAGTGAATTCTTATTAGTTCCTTCCAGCTGCATACTGTCGAAGTTTATGTTTCCAATTCGGAAGCTCGAAAATAAAGTTTGCACTATTTATAAAACTCTACCCTGCTGCAGCACCACACCCCTGTTGACTATTCTATGTATGCATATATTGTATTTATTATACGTACAAAATGCTCATAAACCAATGTTTATGATTGTAATCTACTACAGGTCAAACAATAGGTTACAACAACGTTTTCGTATGGTATAAATGTAAACATGCGAAAATAGGTGCTAAATCAATGCGACTAAATAAAACAATTTAGTGACAAGTAATTCTAAGGAATTCTCAACCAAATTTGCAGGTTAATGTTTGCAAGTTCCTCGTCGTTGATTTTTTGCTTTAGTTTACATTACTCTATCGTAAGCTCAGAAAATCATAGACTGGTCACGTTATATAAATAAATTAAATAAGCTTTTCCACACTATATTGTAGACAATGTTATAATCAATCATTCAATATTAAATGGTTGCCCTATTATTATTGTTTATCATTATTATAACCTCGGGGTGTGAATCCACAAACCACGAAAAAAATCTCGATGCCGGTGACCTTGCCACTTCATACTCAGATTGTTACTACAATGTATACTACAAGTATCACTGTGTACATGAATGTGAGATACATAGTCGTTTTATTCATTCATTTACAAACTTGTGCATGCATATGCTTACTGCAGCAGCATTTTTTGCCGTTCCATGTCAGGAACTGGAGTAATGAAGTTGTGTCATAAAATACACATGCGGATGCTGTGAAATTTGCAAAAAATAGTCTCGATTCTCGAATCTGTGATAATTAATTACTATTATAAAAAATGTAGACTAAATATCACAAAAAGTTATGGTAAGATCGACGTCAAATTGTGCATGGATAAGACACTTGGATAAGTTGAACAAAATACTTTGCGCCAGATATATGTATAATCAAAAATACGTTTTCGGCATAAATATAGACATTAAAGAAAGTAAAATATTATTATAAAGTTTTATGTAGCATGTGTCACGTTATATGAGCTTGCATGAATTTGTGGATCAAAAGAGAAACATTATCCCTGGTATACATTAGAAATATTAAAGTTATGTAGTTTCTTCCCTGCCCGTTCTCAAATGTCTAAAATTACTCTCATGTTTATACTTCATGAAATGTCGTTTACTTCTGGTTACTTGGTAAGTAATATTATTTAAAATGAACAACATGTGTCCAAATGATCGCCAATCAATTGATGAACACTAATCGTAAAGTACTTATATATAAGTAGGACTACAAGAATTTTTTTTTGACAAACTTTTTTATGACATCGATTTTGAAGCTTGATTTTAAAATCGTTTGCTGAGCTAGCGTGAAATATAAAGATAAACGAGTGAAAGAGAGAGGACTGCTTTCTGAGCAAGAATAATCTCAAGATAATTTTCTCTCAACCAATGACTACAAAGTTCTGTTAACAATAATACTAACTGATAAAATGGATTCTACTATCTACTATAATACGTAATATCCCTGAGCATGGTTTGCAAAAATATCAACATTATAGCATATTGAAGTACTTGAGTATAGGAACTAATGATTATAAGTATGTATAAAGTATGTTAGTCTTTTACAATCATAAGATGCTTTAATATTATTAAAGGCCCAAGTATATGTACGCATTTTGCATTTGCTGCTTCTATCTCATATATGTATATAAACTTTGTATGTATACGAATGGATCTAGAATAATACATATGCATGTTTGAGTAGTTTATGAAATAATGAGTAACATGACCTGGCCAACGAACAGATTTTTTCTAAGCTCGATCGCCCTTTCTTTCTTCCTTTCTATCTCTCTAATACATGCATGCTAGATAATTCAAGATGAAGCCAGCTTGTTCTGAACACTGCTTGATGGTCATAAAATTAAATGGAACGCGATAGAGAGAATCAGAGGATGAGGAGGAAAGAGTTGCTTACAACTTAAGACTGAGAGTATCCATGTGTTTTATTATTATTTGCCTGCAAGTTCCTTGCACTGAAATGATAGGCGCCGCAAGCCTAACATTTACCCAACCTACTATCTACTTACACAAATAACATGCAATTTTTAAAACTTGTTAGCAACGATGATATAACTAGAAGAGTGTAAGAGAAATTATATTTTCCTTTATGATGTATGCATATATATTGCATGATGATTCCAATAGTACATTTATAAATAGATTAAACCCCTCAAAAACAACAATAACAACGGAGTGTGAAAAAACAATTTGAAAAATCTCAGACTTATTAAACGTATACAGCATGTTTGGTTGAGCATATATGCCCACTCAACCCAAACCATTAGAATAAAATACGTACAAAATGTCTATATTTCGGAATTCGTCATGTGTATGTGTAGTGTATATGTAATATATGCATACATGTTGAATTCGAACAGATTTCTGTGCGAATGAGTATGCTCTGGCAATAAAACTAGGTGTTTTTTTCTCATTCGCAATTATACACATCTATAAGCATTAGAGCAAGAGTGCAAATTTTGAACATGCTTACAGAGTTACACCAATTGTGTCTATGAGCAGTATGTATTTTAACTTATATTTATAATTTATGTACACATGTACACAGTGTAAAAAGATAAATAAAACTAATGCGCAGTTTCGCAGAGACATATTATCAATTATATTAAATCGTCTCGGTTACGAAGAAGTAAACAATAAAAAGCTAAAACTTAAATATTGTATTACCAGAACCATTAAATGATTCAAAAGATACATTAAAAAATATGCAGTATGCTACACTATACATATTATATGTACATAAATTATACATATAGTCCTACGTAACATTATTGTAATCATTATTGATGGACGTGTACACTTATATGCATGTAGATACTCAAAATAAATCCGAAATAACATGCTCAATATTTTGTATCGTGTACTGCAACAAAAATAAACTATGTATAAATTGTATGGTACCTATTTTAATGCACTTGTTATACGAAGCAAACAAATTTGAATCAACTAAATTTCATTTCATGAAATCATTTAAAGGAACTAAAATATAGCCTTCTCCTACTTCTCCATGATATTAATAAGCACAAATATATTGTTTACAACGTACTTTGGTAACTGATTTGGTCAACTTCTTCAATAGTTCTGAGAAGGCGTATCAAAATAAATTGCATATACACCCAGCTTATACTATTAGTACTTATTTGCAAACTTTTCCTCAAGTGAAGTTTCAAAAATCTACTCAAAATGTAATAAAACAAAACAGTTTTGTCAGTCATTTGAGTTTTGAGTGTGAACTCTCAGAGTAGTAGAGTAGTATACTAGTATACATTTCGGTCACATACAAATGAAGAAAAAAACAACAACAAGGTCAAAGGAAATAAATCCAAAAATACTTGGTAATAGTACTAAGGTCTATTGTACCAATATATTGTTTATCCTGATCGTTTACAGAATCAATATGTTTGATGAGATATGGGATAGATGATACATGATGGAAGGAATTAATGTTTCCATTATTCAATATTGAGTTTCTTTTTGGAATATGTTCCAGCCTCTCCACCTCTCTCAAATACGTAAATGAAACCAAATCATTAATAATGTTGAATGTTGTGTTATGTTTAAAAGTTTAAAATACGTATACTAAAAGTTGTAATAAATTGTAAATTTGGCAATATTTTAATTGCTACATTTTTTAGAAACATAAATTAGAAATTAAAGAATAAAATTGTTTCGTTAATGTTCAATAAAATGTTGACTGACCTCCTCTCGTCTCTTTGCCCATCTTCCACAAGGGCTTTCCTCTAATATTTCACTCTCATCTTCGGAATCTTCACCACCATCCGTGTTCAATGTGGTCCGTTGTTCATTTTGATCACTTGACCTACTCCCAGTCATTTCAACCAGGTCTAATGTCAAACACCAACACTATAATATTATGTTTCTTGTTTTGTAAACCAACACAACTAACTAAAGGAAAATCAAGTATAGTGAAGCAATTTATTTAATTAACTACACTACAAATGGAGAATGATGATAAATGGTGATTGCTGATGATGTTGGTTGATTTTGTGGATTGTAAATTTTGTTTCAGTCTTTTGCCAATTTTGGTACATTTCTTTACTCCTCCCTTTCCCCTCAATATAAATACTGTTCGAAAACTATATTGTCATGATACTTAAATTCAAATAATAGAAAAATATATTATTATTGTTGTATATATTTCATACACACACTGGGGTTTAGTTTTTAAAATTGATTTAATATTATTTTGTATTTTGACACACAGACCAACTTTTATTTAGTTTTCTCTGTAGCTCAGCTCATGTAACACTGAAATTGCCAATCTTGTAGAGAGGAGGATAGAGTAATATGTATGTACATATTATGAGTTTGCTCTATGATATCTCTCTTGCACAAAAAAATCTAATAATAGTTTTTGCACATTTTATTTTATACTACACACATCCTTCGGGCTTCTCCCCTTGAAATCATCTCTTATGTTGTTTAATGAAAACACTAATTATGTTTTTATACGTGCAGTATTTACGTCTATTCAAATGTAAAATGATTTTAACGAATAATATTGAAGGAATTTAAAAGGTACGTACACTTTAACATGTTCAAGGAAATTTTAATTCGTTTATGGTCTGGCTCAAACAGCGGCATTAATTGGGGTTCAAATCGATGCTGAAATATAAACAGAAAAAAAAATCACGAAAAACGTGCTTCGTGATTTTTTAATTTTTTAAGACTGACTTTATTTTCATTTCATATTATTTTCCGCATCAACGTAGTTACTTAAACAAAATTAGAATACAATCGCGTTGAAAATTTAAATTATTCTACCTGTGTAGCGATTGTCTGACCAGTGTCATTGGTTCTCTACTTTAGTTTTATCAAGATGACACTATAATATTATTATTACATATTATTATCTCTGTACTCTGTACCTTTTTACTTGTACAACATAATACTACACAGTGTATAATAATAATATTATGTAAAACTGTCAAATTAACCAAATGATGTGCTTCATTTATATATTGTATTGTGTACCTCGTTTTCTTTTGTGACTGTCAGGTAGATGTTAATTTAAAATTGTATGCAGGAAGTCGGATGCAAGTATCTAAAGCCTAAAGTGTTCAAAAGGTAAGCTTACGCATAACTGTATAACTTACATAACTTTTAACATGTAAATACAGTGTACACAATACAATACACAAAATGGTCTGTTTTTTTGGAGAGGTTACCGGCCGAAGAAAAGATAGAGAGAAAGAGATAGAGAGAGAGAGAGAAGCAATATCTTTCCTGGAATCTCGTATATCTTTTATCTATAGGTACTAGGATACTAGGATAACAATTTGAACCCTCAGTGTTCTATTATTTTGTCATGCATATGCATATATTTTTATATTACAGGAATACATATGCAAGAATAATAATATCCTTCAAAAAAAGGCCAAAACAACAAGAATATTGTGTGCAATATAATATGTACGTATACATTGTTGTGGATAGTTTTGGAGAGAGAGAAACGGGCGAACGGGCCTGATTCAGTTGCTTATTGAATTTTAAATCATTCTGACCTTCCCTTCATCCCGAAAGGAAATAATTGTATTATTTGAAGTGCCATCCTTTGACCTTTGCATTGTTAACTAGTGACGTATTTACGTTATCATTGTCTTTGCCAATTGAAATCGCTACGAGATTACAGTGTGTTGCTCTACGTGAGTATTTTTCAAAAATTTATTTTATTTTCAGATCTGAAAAGGACGTTATAATTATTGTGGATTCCAGTGTTTTTCTTTGATCTTTGATATTCAAAACGGTAATAGGATTGTTATAGCATTAAATATGATTGTTAATAACTAATTATTTTATAAACCTTATCGCTACTGAGATTTTAGAGGGGTTTTAACCCCGCCCCCTCTATATAACTCTTTATAATATTATGGACATCGAGCCTAACGAGTCTGACCCTGGGGCAGTTGCTATGAGGAAAACAACGTCCAACGTTCTGGTTACTAGGCCACGTCTAAGAATTTCAGTGGCGATGAGCTCAACCCCCTATTAGTAAAGTTTACTTTTTACTTGAATACGTAGCTGTGTAAATATGTATGTACTACAATTGTCATGAAGTTTTGTAAGTTTTATAAGAAATTTGTGTATAGTTTAATCACACATTCGTTACATGAGGAAATCATAAAATCATTATGTACAATAGAAAACCACGCTTATCTTAAGACCCATGACGGCTATGACAACGTACCTATATATACACAGGTATTTACAAAATATCAATGGAACTGTGAATTGGGCTACATCATCTTATAGTGTTACATGAAAGTAATTTACGTTTTAAAGTATCACATGTAAACACTTTCTATGGCTCCCTAAACTCTAAACTAGAATTGTGCTACTGCAGCACTAATTACCACGGTGAGCTTCATTTTCTCTTTAAAAACATGACTTTGTACAGAAGTTATGCTTATGGTCTGTTAGTCAAATCTGTTTGTGGTCGTTCATGCATAAAATGTGTTGTACTTTCTTGAGAAGGGTAAAAAAATTCAGGACTACCTACATATTATCTAAAAATGAAGTTGCGAAAATATTTTCCCGAAAAATGGTATGTATTGTTATAGCTTTGAACTTTGGACTTATTTTGCCAAGTTCCTGTCAATTATCCTATCACAATCCCATGGGATATGATGGTAGATTAATATTGAGGGTATAATTGGTACCTTGGGGGGTAAACACGTAGAATCCCTGATATTAAAATCACACCACATTTTATGCAACAAGTTGAACAGCGACGATCATGGTATACATTCTTAGCATCGTTGCTATCGTTACTGTAATCTTTAGCCCTTCGTTCCTAGTTCCTATAAAATTTGAAATTTAACCATCGGTACGTTCAACATCGTAGACGACGTTGACGATATGTATCAAGGGTAACTTCCATATTTCATACCTCATGTAATGTAATGTCATAGATTGAAACGCGATCCTATTTCATAGCTGTATTCAATAGAGATACTGTGCATTAAATTAATTATACTTACACAGATGTGTGTTCAAAGAACGGATGTATTTCATATAACATGATACAATTTTATGAGTTTATTTCAAAGATTCATTATATTTATATAAGTACTTTATAATATATTATGGTTATCACGTCTCGTGATGAATCATTTATTGGATTTTTCAAAAGATGTATAATGTATATGCATGTACTTAGCACCACAAACTAGCTAAATATACATAACACATGATTTATCAACGATAACTATTTGAGTTTACACGAGCCATGGAGAAAACTGAACAAAAAAAGGACTGTATGTTGTACCTATATCATGTGCATGGTATGCTTTCTGTAGGTTTAAAATGTAGTCATATTTATTGACATATTATGTATCAGTAACAATATATTCTAGCCGTATACTGGAGCTATAATATAAGTATTTCATGATCAAAATCTTAAAACTGTAGAATACAAGAACTTGAACCTAACCTCTGACATTTGATAAAGTAATGTGCTTACATGCATCGTATAATATCCGTACTATAGTTACAGTATAATATTTTAAGTCTGCATGTTTAATATTATTTATGTGATATTATGCCGACTGGTAGTCGCTACTAGAAAAAAAAGTTTTTTATGTCTACTGTCTGCGTCGTTGGAAGACGATAGATAATTACGATTTAATATATAAGCAATAAGCAGAATAAGCAAAAGAAGAGTCCTGAAGCAAAGTACACACACGCATAAATTCATTCCCTTTTCAACCTTCTTTAGAGTTCAAACTTTTCCATTGCCTAATAGCTAATGGAATTTAATCGAATTATACTGTTATAGTTAGTATCATTTATTGTATTGAGTCTCTTTTTTTCTATACAAGGAATTTTATATCGATGAATACGTGTTCAACTGTTTGAGAGCCACAGCTATTAGTTTCCCATTGTTTTTTTACAGGTCGTGTGGTTGTGACATTCGTGACTGAGTGAGTGAGCCTCGAGAAATCTCCCATCTATATCCCTCCCCCTGACCCCTAAAAAACAAAGTATAATTTATCTGACGAAAATTTCCTGAACGGATTACTAAAAAAACTATACAAACAACAAAAATGGTTTGCTACGCCATCAACTCAGCTCAAGAGAAAGTGGAGGAAACTAGAGCCACATTGGTTTTGGATGATGGAGCAGAATTTTCTGGTTTTGTGTTTGGCTCACCAGTATCAGTCCCCGGTGAAGTTGGTAAGAAATTTTGACCAAAAAATGCCCTTAAACAAGTTTAAATTTTAAATTAAAATGTATCTACAAAAGAATACTTTTATGAACAAAAACCCTTTAGCCATGTTTTATCTCCGGAAAAAGGTAATAAAATCTCAACCGGAAGTATCACGTAGTTAAAACAGTATTAGCAAACTTTGTTGCGACCTTTGTTACTGTGGCTACCAGTATATAAGATTAATAAATGATTAAGTTACCCATCTGGGGTCACTTAAACCCTCTTTGCTACTGGATAATATGTATTTAGTTTGTTTCATAACGATGTACTCGCTTTATTGTGGTTTTTTCTGCCTTTTTGGAAAACACTTATTTTGCAGTGTTTATTTTTTGTATTTTCAGTTTTTCAAACTGGTATGGTTGGTTATGCCGAGTCTCTGACAGATCCATCATACTGTAGCCAAATTTTGGTTTTGACCTACCCCTTGATAGGAAACTATGGCGTACCTTCAGAAACGGAAAAGGATGAACATGGCCTTCCAAAGTAATAACATTTTTATTTAGTTGTTATAATATTATACATTATACATTACATAATGCATACTCGCAGATACAATCATTACATCTGTCAGAAACTAAAAATAAAAGTGTATGACGTAAATTATCCAGTTGTTCTAACGTTACAAGCAAAACAATGCATTACATTGTATACATAAATTGTATTAAATATTACATGTGATATTTGTTCAAGTTTGTGTAAGTCATATATATATATATAAAGTATGTATGTACTATTAAGTGACTATGTGTGTAGTATGTAGTTTATTGGTGGATACATGCATTCATATGACTGCTAATATAGTAATAGTAATATTTTAAAAGGTTTTTGTAATTTGCTCTAAGAAACATATTGTTTTTTTTTGTCATTCAATATAGATACTTTGAATCTCATAAGATTTGGGCTGCTGGCCTAATTGTAGGAGAAGTATGTGACGCTCCGAGTCACTGGAACTTGTCCAAAAAGCTCTCTACCTGGATGCGTGAGCAAAATGTTCCTGGGATCTATGGCATTGACACTCGTAAACTTACGAAACATATTCGACACAAAGGAACTCTATTAGGGAAGATTATTGTTCAAGGTAGTACGACAGATCTTCATTTCAAGGACCCTAATCTAACCAACCTTGTTCAAGAAGTTTCAGTCAAGGTATGTTTTCTTTTGAACATTCTCATTATGTAACATCTTTGTTTTATTACTGTAGATGAGTATGCTACTTATGTATTAAAATATGCATAAATATATATTGTCAACCTTCCGGTTTTATCCGCCTGTTAATGAAAGTATATTTTAGTATACTATATCCTTTTCAATGTACACAATTCTTTTTTCTTATTCTCTCTGCATCCATCTGTGAAGATTGCTCCCTTGAACTAAATCTTTTGATATTCGCCAGTTATATAAAGAACCGTATATCACTGTTATTATTATATAATGTCACGGCGCCGTTTAGTTTTTGTGTCTTTCACCGTAAAGACGATGCACTTCATTATATAAGAGCTCATTTAGCGTTTTAGTTCTAAAAATACGAGTTTCCTTTAGGCGCCTAGTAGTAGAAGTGGTAGTGTGTAGTGGCACTGAAAATAGTGTACGTGAACATGATAATGATAATGATTTTTTAGCTCTTGATCTTGACATACGTATTATTTCAAAGCACATACTCTATATAATAAAATATATAATATTATATGTTTATGAAAAACATGTAACATTGTGCCAACTATGTTAATACTCTCTTTGATATCATTCACACTCGAGTAAATGCGCATTTCTTAATGATAACTGCATGCTTTTACGTATATATGTTTGCGTAGA
>JAQIVE010001002.1:0-28854 GCA_034698285.1 Sminthurinus bimaculatus
TCCAAACCGACTTCTATATAAAGTAAAATAATTGAGAATGAGAGAATCTAATGCGCCTCTGGTATATGGTGTTTCCATGGAAACACCATATACCAGAGGCACATTAGATTCTCTCATCCTCAATTATCTTGTACGTATGATAAGGACGACGTTTAATATTTAGTATAAGGTGTGTGTATATATGCCTGTCGAGTTTTACTCTATTTATCTAATACGTTAACGACTTTATGCACATGCAGAAAATATTGTGGAGAAGATAAGCTTCATAAGATTTCATACTATGAGAAGAAAATGGTATGTGGATAGCCATGAAATAATATCATAGTGTAGTGTAGCTATGTACTGTAGTACAGTGCCTTTGAACAGAAGAGCAACATCTCAAATGTCTGTGCCTCCTACACTAGTCGTCGACTATTGCTGTCTTCTGCATTTTCTTCGTTCTTTGTCTTAATACTTGTTAGGTTGAGTGAATTGAAGTTGTTAAATAGTTTTCTCTTCTCTCTTTCTTCAATTTTTAAGTTAACATTTGAGTTTTGCGAATACTTTACTTTAAATTTACATTGTATATTCTTGTACCCCCGCCTTCTTTCATTGTCAGTTGTATGTACATACATAATAGTTACACAAATATATACATATACATCTATAACATATGTTGCACAGTACGAAGAGCAAATGTTGAAAGTAATATGTAAAGTGAAGGAGTTTACGTAAAGTTTATGCAACATAAATATAAAATGCATAGAATACAATACATGGGTAAGTTACAATACAACTTAACGTTAGCATAGGTTGTGTTTGTGTATTTTTCCAACTCACTCTCGTGCAAATGATTTTGGATGACTAAGGATACGTAATAAATATTTCGAATGTATGTATTCAGCCGTGTGTACCACTACGAGGAAAGAGCGTATAGCTAATAACAAGTAAGCAGGTGAATATTGGATATTGTATGTGCTGTAATACCTACGTGCTCTCGTGTATTTTCTTTTTCTTTCTTTCTTCTTTCTTTCATGCACACATGTAATTTTGTGGAAAAGTACACAGAAGAATGGCTCTAGCTTTTTAGCATTATGGTAGTCAGAATGTGTAGTCAGTTCAGTTGGTGGATCTGTGAAGGATTAGCATCGTTGAATACACGACGGACGGATGTTTTTCGCACAACGGAAGTGCCGGCTTGAAAATGGACGACTTTGTTATACCTGACTCTTTATTTTATTATATCTGTTTCTGAGTAACTATGTGTGTATGTACATACACATGCGTGTCATGCATACATCTATATATTATTTATAATATATCTATGCATGGTAAATATTTGGTACTTGCTGTAATTACTCTGAATTTTTTCTCTATAATGTAACGTCGGCGTGTATTGCTACTGTCTAAGTTGTATGAACACATTATACATTATATTATATTATACACACCTATATTTATATGAACTTTGTTTCTACCTTTAGGTTTTTTTGCTTATCAGTTTTCTGGAATGTCCGTGTACATAACGTGCATATATTCTGACATATTTTTCGTAGTTGTCCATGACTTGATAAGAAATTAGAAACGAGCATGAATTATTTTCGATAATGATATTACAATATTGGTAAGGAATGCTCATTTCCATTGCGGATTGAGTGATTGGAAAATATTTATGAGCGTATACAATGAGGTTTAAAATGTAAGTAAGTGCTATGTGTACATTAAGAATGACACCACTCACCACTGTGTATCTAATTACTGCAAAAAAAAGTACTAATATTTTGTAATATTTTTAAAGGATTCTATTTTAACGCATTGAATTTTGAAGAAATATAGTATACAATGTAGATGGAATGTACTTTGCTTAATGTTTAAAGGTCCTCTATGATTCACTGGAGGAAGATTGAGCTCCCTGTGTTATTGTAGTGTCCATGTTGTTGTTCATTTTTTTACTCTGGGATACGATAGATTTTACGGTATACACACTTCTATTGCTTATGGCACTGTGTAGGTATTATATGAAAGCATGAAAGGCTCCCCTATCCCAACATGAACATGATTGCTTACTACCCTAAGCAGTAACAGCAACAGCTAAGGCAGGAATAAGTAGTAATGGCTGGTGGTTTAGTATGTTTTATAGTGAGGTAAAAACTCTCTTGGAATATGAGGCTTTAATGCCTGAAAAATTTTTTATCTTTAAATTTCATACTTGTAAAATTTACCTATATATATATATTCTCACTCTGCTCGACATGTAGCATGTAAATTGAATAGTATGAAAGAATGATTATTTTTATCCCTGATTAGCTGGAGCAGAAGCAGTGTAGGACAGCTGAAGTTAAAACTATCTACTTTCATTTGTATATTTTACATTTTTAGTCTTAAAGTCTTATCAGAAACTGATAAGCGAATCAAAGACAATGTTGGGGGAAAAATTCTTGGACAATCGTTCACTTCTCTACTTGGTTCGTATTATTCTTGCTATGTACATATACTGTATGTACTATACATTTTATGTTCTTGTATGATCTGGATGGATAGGTATAATATTGCTAGCAAGTATGCACAACGGGCATGGTTTTTGGACATGATGATGATCGTGGTGATGCTGGAGTTGGAATTGAGAGAGCAAGAGGGAACAACTAAGAGTTATAGAGATATAGAAAAGAAAAAAGAGACCCTTTAAGAAAGACTGTTGCTGGGTTATTGGGGAAGGAAAAAAAATACGAGGAAGAAAGGATAAAAGTCTCTTTTATAGATATTGACTACTACATGCTGGTACTACTACTGCTTTAAAGTATCCATAAGTATACCACAGCAGTTGTAATAGGTAATAATAATATTACCATTATAATCTATGTAGAAAAGTGAATTCATGGGCAAAGTCGAGAAACAAATATATGGTATATACAGCCTGCATATATTTTGGGGGGTACTCTCGACAGTTGGTTCTCCTATACAGGGATATGTATGTAATACCCTCCTTCACTGTTTCTGTTTTCTCTATCTCTCTCTCTGTTCTCCATGAATATCTTTTTGTTATAACTGTTGGAGATATGGATGTACTTACATGTATGTATATTATTTGAAGGGAAGTTTTTGTGTCGGTGAGAGGTTCCTTCAAGGGTGATGTTGAGGAGATGACGGGCGGGTTGGTTGGTTATTTTTCGTTCTCTGTGTATAGTGTATAGTCAAGTCGTATTTAGTCTTTCTGTGAGTTTGATGTTGTGCTGTGCTGAGGTGACAGGAGAAGTGGTTTATATATAGATATACATATGTGTGTGTGTACGTTGTAGTCCAGTCGTTCTTGTTATCGTTCTTTTTCATCGCCCTTACTCTCAATATTTTTTTTTTTTTATTTTGACAAAAAAACGAAATACGTTTACTGACTTCATAGTTACACAAATTATTATTACTTGGTTGTGTTTGTTTTTTTCAAGTTGACGAACTAATAAAACGTTTTTTTTAGGCGAAAGACAATTCAATCACAGTAATATTGTTAATAACTAAGAGGCTGCGAACGAAAAGGGGTTTCCCCTGTGATTTATCTCATGTTTATTCAAGGCTAGTGTACAATTTCTTTTATATATTTGACAACAAGCGCAACAAGAAACTGAAAAAAAGAGAAAAAGCGAAGAAAAGAAAGAAAATAATAATAATAATAGTTGAATCAACTTAACGACAATGACGGTTTTTGGAAAATGGCAAACGCTCCCAGGTGACATTCTCACCCATTTACTTAAACAAGTTTATTAATTATTATCATTTATAAAATACTATAATTTTCTCTTCATTTAGTCTGTATTTTGTATTATTTTGCATGTTTTTTTGACTCCTGCATGTTGTGTGTACGTACGTAGAAAGCTTACTGTAGTGTAGACTAAACTTCCATGACACTCCTTTGTACCTAAGTATGTATTATGTATGTAGTATGTATGTACGTTCGATTACGTCTTACGTTGTATTGTGTGTATTTACATAAAAATATACACGAAACTCTATATAACTATCATACTAACTAACTTCTTTTTCTCTATCGACTCCTTCATTTACGACAATTGTTATTTTGGTTGCTAACCCCAGATTCGGACGCTGGGAGATGTTGGGGAGAACAAAACATGAAAAATGGGGGGTCCAAAATTTATTCAAAAAGGCGTAATTACCGAGGTTAATAACTATAATTTATTCACTATTCTACTAATATTTGATATTACCTTCGACATTCGGTATTGATTTGATTAATGTATATTTGTGATGTTACTAACTCAGTAGTACTACCTTTTGACTTAAAGTAGTGACGTCATATGGGGGCAATCTTGTTGAGTTCAAAACCGTGTTTGTCGTACGATAATAATGCTAATAATAATGTCATATAACGAGGATACTATAATGTAAAGTGGTTTATGTATTTTTTTTCCCCCTAAAGTTTTTTAGTTGAGTTTATGTAAATCAAAGAAAATTCCCTCAATAAGTACACACTCACTCATCCTTACATTAGCATAGTAATAATTATATTATAATATGTATATATGTTTGTATTCATCATGAAATCATGTACAAAACAAAAATTTGGTGGGTTGTGATTTTCATTGACGAAAAGCACAAGCGACAAAGAAACAATGCTTTAATGCTATAGAAGGAATATTATCATATTTTTATGAAAATTAGATTATTTACAAAGATAGTGAATGTATGTTCAACGCATGTAAATATATTTATTTGTTTTTTTCTGTCTCATTATGATATTATAGAGCACCATAATGTACCGGGCTCCATGGGTCTCCAAAGAAGACCTGGTGGCTATCCTGAAGCCATGTCAATCCTCTCACCCAGATCAAATGAGACTGGCGGGTTGGGTGTAAAAATGGTCGAATATGTTCTGGGAGCTTCACCTACCACAAAAGATCTAGATGCCCGTATGAGGCATCTTGTAATTGTAAGTCTAAAACAGATCAACTATCGTCGAAAACATTCATTAGTACACCAGCAAATCTATTACTGTTATGAGATTCTAATTTTTATTGCGTTATGAATTATCAAACCTTGATGTTCCTTTATTGATATTTCAGTTTGTCTTTTGTCATTTTTCGGCGATAACAATATTAGTCGTATAATTTTCTCTATAGTGCAATATATGTTTTATATATATTATATATATATATATGTTCTCGTAAGTATAGTTCATGAAATTAAGCTTATTATGGTTCTGACGGGTTTTTATTTTTTTTATATATACAGGACGATAAAGATAAAAAGGACGTTAAAAAAGATGTTGAGAATGGTATTGTACATAATGGGATATGTGACGACGTGACGATTCAACATGGACAAATGCAACATGCACATATTTCCCAAATCCCTCATTCACAACATCAACAAATTCAGCACTCGCAACATCCGCAACAACAACAACAACAACATCACCACCTTCCACAAGATGACCAGAAGAATCAGACTGTATCTCCAGAAGAACTTCAAGCACAGCTTATGGCCGCTCATCAAAGTATGAATGGTCACTCACTCCTTCATAATATGGGTCAACTAGAACAGTTTGAAACCATGGTGGACCCATCCTCTCAAGGTCAGTATCGATGTATGGCAAATAAATGTAAAAAATAAAAATATGATAATTCATAATTCACCCATCTGTTTTAATCCTTTATTTAAGTATGTATTCAGTTTATATTTATCTTGAGTTAAATATTTGTTATTTTTGTGTTTAAAGGTTTGAAGTATATAAATTAAATAATTCAATTTGACATTTTTTATTTCTCAATTTACAGCTGGACCTCAAGTTACTTATGACTCTCCATACAATGGAGTAAATCACCATATGGTTCATCATCAGCATCAGCCACCTCCGAATGTTTTACCACCATTTGACCAACAACAGGTAATTAGAAAAATACATTCCTTCTGGTCTTTGGTTCCATCATTCCTGTAAGCCGTTAGAATTTATATTTTCATCAAAACTTCATGGATAATATCGAAAAAGTATATCGTAAATACGTTCGAAAGTAACTTAGATTTACTTATTCTTATCATCATACTGCTATTACCTTTATCATGTTTACTTGAAGTCAAATTTAAACTACTTTGTTTATACACATAGTATACTCAGGACAAGTCTTACAGAAGTTAGATGGTTCAATTAACATATTTTCATTATTTTATCAGCAAAACGAAGTTGTTGTACTATGGAGGAAAAGTACTTTTTTAAGAAGAGACAGAAGTAACAAAGAACTTTATCGTCTTTGTCATTTCCTTTGTTTCGAAAAGCTCGCATTTACGTCGCCCTCTAGGAATCAGGCCGGCAAAGAGTCGTCTCTTATGGCAGCGCTTCATGGCGTGCATTATTCTCGAGCTTTCGTACCACCACTGCTACTCCCTGGGTTTTTACTTGTATTATTTACAATCGTAAATAATCCTCTCGAAAATTCTTTGTTTCCACTCTGTCTCACAACCGTTTAATACTACTAATGCTTTTCCCTCATAGTACTTAAAATCTTGTAATATTCAAACACACACATGAGGGTGAATATTACTTTTGAGATCGGCTAGAGTTGGATACGAGGATAGCAAGATATGGTACGCTATATGCGTAATTTCATAATACATTATCTGTCTTAAGCAAAAGACACATGTTTGAAGAGAAAGGCTGCATGTATATAATACACTGGTATTATTTAGGCAGTCAATTGATGTATTCCGTTTTTCAGTTCCTTGTTGACTATGAAATAGGGCTGCAGTAGTAATGACATTGAATAAAGATCATATAATATTGTTAGCGCTGACATCTCTCACGTTGGCTCAATTGCCATGTGCCTGAAACATTGTATAATTTGTATGATATAAAAAATTTGAGTATTTCCGTCAGTTGTCAGTGGAATTAAATGAATGACGGTGGAAGGTCCTCTAGTAGTGATGGCAGTAAAAGGAGAAAGGGGGAAAAGAAAGAAGTTGAAAGCAGCTATTTATGAGAGGATAGAGATTTGAAATATTCATCTTGTTTCATACGGTCTCGAATTCCGAATTCGTATTTTAAATTTGTTGTTCCAATTACCAAGCTCATATCATCATTTAGAGTAAGGAAATCTTCACAAGAACGTTTTATATATATTGTGTGTAGGCCATACGTAATTCAGAAAAACAGTTGCATCAAAATGATATCTCTTAAACCTCACCACTACTTTACGATGGGTTTCAAGTTTACGAAACATTACTTTATGAGGGTTAGTTTAAAAGCAATACTTTTGCTGTACTTGTACTTGTTTGTCAATGAAATGTGATTGAGTAAAGTCATCTTTATACGCGTAGTTTGGCTTGACTGAGGAATCATGCATATTAAGTCATGCAACGTACCAATTGGAAAGAAGATACATAGTGAAAAACGTAAGAGGGGGAAAAGACTACTAGTTTAATAATTCGATGTACTCGTTCAATGGACACATTGTACGAGTCAAAAATTAATATTTCATAAAAGTTTCCATGCATCTATACAGTCTCTGTATAAATGTTACAAATTAAGCTTATTGTCACGTGTTTTCTGTTTCTTTCTCTCGTTTCGTTAACTTCATCATGCACATTCATACCTTTTTTATATTGTTTTCATTTAAATGTATATCTGGTATCTGGAATGCAGTAGTTTCTGTCATTTCCTAATGTATCAAAAATGTATAAAATGTGACTGAAATACGGCAACACGTCCTGTTTCGTACAATTTTAAAGCCTACTGCCTATTCTGGGTCTTTTCTTCTTTTCGTTTGCTCTATTGCTTCTTTAATGTAATTCTTCGTTTCGATTTTTTTTTCGATGGGAAAAAATTATTATTATCAGCAATAAAAAATAATATGATTTTAGTTTTATCAATTTAATATTTGAAACGAAAACGAAGTTAAAGCTCGAACGGGTTATTAATAGAATTTTAATTATTCAAATGCATTAGGTTCTCAGTTCTGGGGTATCATATATTGTAGACGGGGAAGAATAATACTAATAATAAGAATATTGGTTGCTGCTTGCTATTAAAAAAAGTGGTTTGATTACGAATATGAGAGATGGAAAAAAATGTTATGGAATGCTTACTTTCTATTGCACATTTGTGTGTTTGTAGAAACGTAAACTTTAATATCCAATTGTGAGGATATTTTATGTCATTTCATCGTACTCTAGTCAATCAATCAGTTTTCAACTCAGGCTAGGGCAGAAATTACTGCCGTTTTTCTGGTGCTGCAGCAAATCCAAACTGTTGTAGTCATTTAGTTTTTGTATCACATGCGGTGGATTATTCAACGATGTGTGTTTTCTGCAATTCGTTTGGTGAAATACCACGATAATCTGGTGATAGGAAGATAGCCATTTTTTTTAATCATAGGAATAATGCCGTGTATGCATGGTAGTTAGAGATTCTACAAGATGCGAGCAAAAAATCGGCTTTAATATGGGTTATGTTTCGTACGTTTTGGGATTACAAAAAATTTTCGGAATTTTTTTCTCCAAGAACCATTCTTTGCTTTCTACATGCTATGTGTAGTTTTTAATGCTTCTTGAAGTAATAAAAAAAACTAAAAAATTGTTATTGATTTACTGATGAAAGTGAAATATTTGAGATGACAGAGTTCTTTCATAAGTTTTGCGTATGTAGACAAAAGAAGTCCATGTTTGTAGATATATGGGTGTGACAACTGTGGAATTTTTTTGCCTGGATAAAATTTGCATTACTTCATGTACTTTCATGTCAGTTGATGAATGAATGGAAGAAAGTGATGATGAAAGGAAAGAATTCTAAATTTCACAGTTGAACATGGAATTTTTCCTGGTTGTAGTGATGATGATAGTAACAATAATCATGGAAAACAGGAGGATGAGTATTTCAGTTTTTTTTGTCTACGTTTCAAAGAGTCTGATGAGCAAGTATGTTTGACAGTGTATAGTAAAGTTCTGCTTTTTCTCTGTTTGGCAATAACTGACGATTAAATTCAGTGTGCAGTAAATGTCGGTGAAGGAAGAAGAAGGGCTAAGAAGAATTTTTGCCCAAGGCAAGTTCGGTTCTTCTCGATAAACCTGAAAGGAAATTATACTGAATGCGTGCTTGCTGTCCACGCAATGAAACGTTATAATAGTATTGTATTTTGTCTGCTTCGAGTTTCAGTATTGAATTTTCTCCTTCTTTCTCTCTCCTTTCCTTCTCCTATTCTGTTTCATTCTTTGTCTCCAAGTCTCACGAGAGCAAAAGAGTGTAGACACTGAGTGATGTACATATAAAAAATAACTAAAAGTTGTAGTAATAAGTATAATAACAATAAATAAATGTTTCTTGTGGTCGTACTTTTGAAATATGTATAATATATAAAAATAATATAATGTGCACTATGATGCGATGCGTAGTATGCATTCGTATTACTCACACTCCATTTTATTTTTCAATTCTAATAGTATTGAAGTTGGACTATTTACCTGTTCATTGTTTTCTTTGTGTATTCTGTAGGTTGTAGGTCTGTCTGTTCTGTTTTGTATGAAAGCTGAATGTGTATACAGTGTATAGTTAATATTTTATTCTGTTAGTACAACATCCTGTATAGTGTGGCAAAATATGTCCCGTTTTGGTTGAGAAGTTGAGCTTATTTTACGATTGACTTGTTTAGCTGTCATAATTGAGATGATGAGTAGAAGAAATAGTGAAGTAAAACTTTATACTTCCTTCTTCTGTTATACTACAGCTCTTTTTAGTACGTAGAGAATTATCTTATATTTTTAATTTTGACGTCATAATGAAGGTTATTATTGTTTTTGTTTCTGGGCAAATGTGTCTTATGTTTTATGTATTTGTTATCTATTTTATTTTTTATCGTGCATGTTTTTGTTATTTTTTACCATGAAACCACCCTGTATTACATGCAAAAAGTAATTTAACAGCATTATTATGCAAAACGCCATTATTCAGATCATTTTGTTTTCTTATTCTAAATTGTGTGGCGATTAACAATAGTGACAATATCCATTGTTTTTGGCATGGGTCAAAAAGTTACATTACACTTTTTATATTAAATTATCATGGTGTTTTTATTTAAGAAATTTTACCATCACTTTATTTTTAGAACAAGATTGAATAATAGCCAATAGCCATGTATGACTTCTCGCAGTTCTCTATATATCAGTATTATTATTTCCAAAATACAAAAAAACAGTTTTCGGGCCTTTTACATTATTAAAATATAGGAAGAATTTATTAAAGTTTGAAATGGTTTACCGAAAGTGTAACCAAACCAATAGGCAGTATTTTGCTTTTACTTATTGAATATGTGGTGGCCTCAGGGTTTTCGAGGGAAATGAAGCATGTTTCTAGATTTCTGAAAAGAAATGACGATACTATTACTACGAATATATTATGGTATGGGGGGATGTTATGTGAATCATATAGGAAGGATGTCTGAAAATTGAATATAGAAATGATGGATAGACGAGAGATGGATAGATACAGAGCAATATATGAAGGATAAAAAGAAGGAGATGAGAAAAGATTTTTACACAAAACCTGGTGATGGTTCGATTTAGGGTAAAAATGTGAAATGATAATAGTCATAAATGTTGAGTGCACTGTTGAATGGTGCTGCAATACCAGTACTAGTACTCGTATTTGCTGGTAGTGAGAATAAATTGTTTCAATTGTTGTGAGGGATTGGGGTCACCCTGTGGGTTGCTTGGTTATTTTTTTTGCACACGATCGGACAATGACTTCTTTTACGTCTTTCAAGTCTTCCTCTATTTCTTGAATGTGCATGTACACGTTCGTATTCGTATGCACATCTTTTTTTACCTTAGTTACAGCTGCTTGTACAACCACAGTGAGGCAAAGGAGAAGGATACTTGCACAAAGTTTTGACTATATAGACTAGCGTTCTCTCCCTGTATGATATAGGTGGGTAAATAGTATACATAGTTTTGAGAGCCTGTAAGTTAACTAACGAAGTCAAATGGCTTTGAGCGAAAGAAGCAGTAAAAAGAGTGACGACGATACGATACGATACTGTGCTGTGCTGCTACACATACTACAGAGTACACATTCACGTTACGCTCTGAAGTACGAATGATGAAAAATACAACATGCATATATGCACTTATATGATTACTGTATACAAGCGAATCGTAGTCGTCTTCAGTTTCTTCTCCTTGTTGTTCTTCCTCAGCACATTGTACCTATAAAATGTATATCATGTTTGGTTTGCTTGTGAAGACTACAACGACGTATATATATATATATATATATTGAATGTTGTTGGTGTTGTGTTGTGGTGGTAGCGGCGCTTATTCCTTTTCCATCCCCTGTCCAGTACCGTACCATCCGTCGTGAGATTTGCATGTGCTCTTGTCTCTTTCTCCTTTCCTCTCTCTCTTTCTCACTCTCTTACACGCGTTCACTCAGTTTTCTGCCTGTCTCTCATCTGATCTCGTCAGTTCCAAGTGTAAAGTTGAAAGAGACACGTCTGGCGGGGATATCGGTCTTCACAGTATCGAAGCTTATAACTATGTTCACACAGTAACACCAACATCATTACATCAAACTTTAATATACAATATATAAATATACAAACCAGATCGAGTTTCGTCGTAAACTTGAGTGTCTTTTATGACGTTTGATATTATGAAGAAAAGTACATGAAAGAATTGTACAGACATTTATGTAAGAGAGAATCAGTCAGTATGTGATGTGTATTTTTGTGAGTGAAAATGAGTGCAAATGTGATTATTAGTTGATACTGTAAAATTGTACTCTACTTATATGCATGTATACTGATCTAAGAAAACAGTTCACCAACAGTATGAATATTCAGTGGTAGTCACTGCCAGCTTATTCTAAAACTCCTTACATAATTTGAAAACGACACTAAGTGTAATGTATTGAAATTATAAACTATAAACTGTTGTGATTGTGCACATAAAAGTGATTTTAAGGTTATATAGCAAACATATGAATATAGCAAAAACAATCATTGACAATAATATTATATAAAATTCAGTTTTTGTATTCTGATAGTCAACGGGCATTAAAAAAACAACTAAGCGAATTAATGTTCTTCTTTTTGTATTTGTTCTCGCCATTTTTTAGCTACGAGTTCAAATTATCAATATTATTATTACTCATGTTGAGGAAGACTGTAGTTTTAATTGTGATAATAAAATTGTCTTAAAGTTCTGCATGCGCACCACACAGCTTGGAGACATAGATATTCGGCAAGTGTGTGTAGCTATTAACTATCATGAGCACACAGGATATTTAAAAAAACAAGTACATACTATGACAGTGTACAGTGCAAATTGAATGCTATTACTTGACTGGAATTTGCATTCTCATATTAACTTGATTGTAATTTTAAATAATAATAATAATACAGTAGTTTATTATTACCATTACGATTTTATTTTGTGCAAAGACTATTATTACCACTGCACATGTTATGATTTTCTGCAACGATAAACTTCAACTTTGACGATATGTGAATATATATATGAGCAATGAACAGTTTTTTAATAGGCAATAGCGTAATATATTCTGTTAAAAACAATATAGATATATCTCTCTACGCAAGCATTTTATTATAATACATTTGTCAATTCAGTGTGACTGCTTGCTGCAAATACGTTATATATACATAGAGGAGCTGGAACAATTTGTCATCGAGATTGACACTTCGGAATTTGTCGATTGTTCGTGGAGTGAGGACTTTTTTTGTGTATAATAAACTTTCTTGAATGAACTAAATACGCAGATATAGTTATATATGATATGTATACATTATATATCTAACAATATTATGTATGACAAGTATTGAACGGAATTAGGCATCATCGTCAACATCGTATAAGACATACCGAGTTTTGTTTTGTTTTCTTGGACAATAAATTGCCTCTAAAGTTTGTTATATTATTATTATTATCATCACCACCATTGTCATTGGAAAGAGAGTAAAAAATGAAATGAAATAACCGACTGTTTGAAATAATGGTGCCAATGAGTTCTACACCACTGCCAATAATATTGTCGTCGACGACTAGAACATTGAACATTGAAGGAATCATTATCAAACCGTGTCTTTTTCTCATACTTCTTCTTCTTGCGCGTCCTGTGTAGGGAACGTCGCGATTATAATAATATAACATATAACATAATTTTGTGACAAGCCGAGAACTCTATACTGAAAAACAATATCATATTCCCCTCTCGCTGTAATACAATCTTTATGCATGTGGCTTGAATTCCAATATCAGTATCTATTCATCATTCCTATCGTCGGATTGACAAGATCTCCACCATTTTAAAAAGAGACGGTATCGTCACATCGACGCATTCTAAAGTTTTTATGCTGTGGTGTTATATTATGAGAATAATATAAGGAAAATTAAAAGTGATTACTATACAAATTATCATATTTGCTGTCGAAAATTCATTGTTGGAGATATATCCGAATTCAGCTCGTATACGTGGATAAGGAATATCTGTCTGTCCGCGTAAGCATTCTTGGTTCATCTCAGCGAATGTAAGTGTGGAAGGAGAAAGCGACAATCGCTCTTGTAAAGTGTACAGAGACTCTACCAACCAAACACAAAAAACTATTGTAAAATTCGTAAACATTAAAAAATATAATTATAATGAAGTTGGTGACGAAGAGGTTTATTGGGCTGCACCATTCGGTCGGCCCTTTGACCACAAAGGACTTAGCTAAGGTACTACTAAGCTAAGGTATCCTCTCACCCTTCACCCAACCCCATCACTCACCCGTTAACCTACTGTGCTCACTTTTTAATAACTTGTTTATAATACAAATCAAAATAGTAGTTGACAATTTAAATGTACTAATGTAACTAATATATTAATGATGATCTAATTTACATCTAAAATCAATTTTCTCACCCTACTTTTTTCCATGTAAAAAGATTATAACTATAGTAGAAACTTTTTTTAGTAGTTTTCTCTTTTCGAAATGATTTATTATTCCTTTTGTATCATAATTTTTGCTGTCGAATTTCAAGTGGAAGCACACACTTTTTATCCTTCTCATGTCCTATATTCCCTGTTTATAATTTATGTAATGTAGTTCATAATAATATAATTTTAAATGTGAAAATTTTATGTAGTGTACAACTGATTGTAATTTATAACATTTTATTTTATCATAATCGTAATAATAATAATAATATTAATAACATGGAGCAGCACAGCCATATGTAAAATATCTGTATATGTATAATCATTTTTGTTTAGTATTGGTAATATATATTATATTGATCATGTGTATAGAACAAGCGTATGTATAGAAAGAACAGTGTAACGTGTTGCTAAAAGAAAGGTCTCATCTTTCAATCTTCTCACCCTCTCTTCAAACACACTTCAGTTCAATGAGTCCAAACGTGTATTGTCTAAATTGCTTGTGTTGTGTTAGTGACTGACCAGGGGAAGACTTATGGGTTTTCACGACTTGGATTTATATTTGTACTTATACTTATTATATACATATTTTATATTCCTCTTGTTGGCCTCTTTGGCAAGGAGGGTGTACCTAATTTTTTATGAATGTTTAAAGTAAGTACCACGGTTTTATTTTTTGTTCTTTTCTCATCTTATTTTTTACACTACATGTGTGCGCTATAAAGTCTTGGCTCGTTTCTCTAAGGAGAGTATATAAAAGATAATGTAGTTAAACATTTGATTTTAATTGTAAAACCGGTCTGACCGGGGAGGAAGTCAGTTATGCTTCGTCTCCTATCTCTATCTCTCGTCATTACCATCACATTTACGAAGCACTAAAAGTCTGCAGTGCAGTCCATCATGTAACAATAATGATTACTAACTTGCTTCTCTTTTTTGTGCATCTTTAGAAGAGCAAAAAGACAGATCTGGAAGGGGATTTTGCACATGTTTTATTAAGCTTTAATTTTGAAGCATGGAGCATGCATAGTGTACCACAAATACTTCATAAGATATTTGGTAGTCGAACGCATTCATGTCAGATGACCGAGTATTAAAATGTAGTAATAACTATGAAATTTGATATTCATTTGCAACCAGTAATTTGTTTCAAAAGCAATGTAAGGCAGAATGTGTAGGCAAAAAGGTTTTTTGAACAAATATTTTACAGCTGATGAATATTTGTAATACAGATATTTTCTTTACCATGTGGGTATTTTAAATTTTAATTTAAGAGAAAAATGCTGAACTGAAATTGAGTCAAAGTATGAGGGACGACGGCCTACCATTCGAATACGTAATTTTTTCATGTGTGCAATTGGTATGCATCGAACGTATTGTATATCCTGTGTACTGTACGTCACAGCCTCGTCGCGTTGTTTGTTTGCTTCCAGCAGTTTGATCGACAAATTGTACTAGTTTTTACATGTATAGAATCCGGTACGCGGATCAATGTCTTGTTGAAAACATTGTATAAAACAAAAATATCTAAGAAAGGAAGTTACGTTAAATTGGTGCAGTAAATAGTAATTATGTACACTTTTTTCTCGGGCAGTCTCTAAGACTGTCATCGTTCTTTGTGGCCTGCTCCACTGTGGGTTTTTAAACGAAATTAAAAAGGTAAGGAAAAGTGGTGCTGAGCTCATAACATCCTTTGACGAGGACTCATGATTACTTTTTCTGTACTTGTTCTGTTTCAGCAAAATTACCAAAAGCAATCTAGACCGAAGAAGTAGGTACTTTGTGTATGTATTAGATGCAAGGTGGGCTAGGAAAAGGATGAAAACACAAAATGTATTCATAATCTGTAGATTCAGGTAAATGTTAGATGGCAAATGATGAAGATGAAGGGTGTGATACACTTATTTTTCTAAGGCGGTCTGGTTAAAGCATTATTCTATTATTTTATGCTTTCCATTTTTATGCAATTTGATGTATGTGCCTGAAGTTTGCTCAAGTTTCTGTCTAGTTTGCCGAGGCATCATAGTATCATAGTGTTCAGTCAAATCGGTGAATTGTGAACAGGGAGAGAGAGAGAGAGAGAGAGAGAGAGAAATGTGTAGATGTAGACAAGGTAAAAGATAGTCCAATTATGGATTTTCACTTGAGTTTCCACTTGCACACACAGCTTGTGATAGAGGATAGAATAGAATAGAATGGAATATAGAGATAAGCAGGGAAAGGCAATTAGTATTAGTGCCTTTGCTGTTTCATCTACCTTTTAAATAGTCAAAACGATATGACAGATAGGAAGGTAAAGGAGATGATGACGAAGACCGAGTTGAAGGCTTGTTCATCTCCTTGTTGTGTTGTACTCTATCTTTCTCGTTTTCGGAAGCTTGTTTTTTTCTTGGGATTTATGCGTAAGATATTCATGGATGGTCTGGTTGAGTTGAGTGAGATGAAGATGGAGAATACGGACAGATTCTGCTTTTATTCCGTAAGTGATTTGCCTCTTCTTCAAATTCAAATTTTGGAGATAGCACATTACTAATCTTACTTATGTAATATGGATACATGTTTTGTGCTGTTAGCTGTTGTATGTCGTATCTACATATGTTTTATATCGCCCTCTTGCTTCCTTTACAATCGTTTTACTATTAAAAACCGAGCGCAGCTCAAAGTCTGACAACAACAAGGTAGACATGGCATGAAAATAATAAAAAAAGAGATAAAACTGATTCAAAGTAAAGGAGAGGAAAAAAAATATTCAAAAAAAAAACTCAGGTAAAATCTAGCTGTCACAACATCGCAAATCATCAAAGGAATTATTCACTATGCCCTATGCTCCTATACTTGTACGTATGTTATACATTTTAAAAAATTTAACTAATGGTTTAGAAAATATTGCAAAAGGAAAAAATATATACATAATGTATGTAGAAGGAGGGGGGAAGGAAAAAGCAATGTGTCAAACTTGTCCGTCGTTTTTTTTCTGGTTCTGTGCATAAAAAGTCCAAGTAAGGATGTATCACTCAAATAAAATCTAATACCAATCTAATGGGATGTGGGAGAGAACTTATATGGCAATTGAATACATAATAGTGATAGTTGTCTTTTATTATAAAGATTTGACTAGCTGTGTTGTGTTGGATTGTTGTCGTCACATAGCTAAGCTGCATGTCCACACCACGACACTGGTTAGTTAGAAACTGTCACTGAAAGTAAAAGCTTTTGTGAGAGTCACTGCTTATATATATGTATATATGTATATGTGTGTGTGTGTGTGTGTTTGTCGACCAAAAAATTTGAAATGAAAAACTCTTCTGCTCTGCTCCTCATTACCTATTATTAAATTTTAACAGTAGTTTGTTAGTTATAAATAAATATACGGTACATTGTATTGTGTAGACAAATAAAAAAGAAATACACAGCATAATATTGTGTTTCATCATATTATTATGTTATACGTATTATATCTGAGACATATTTCCGTCATTATTATGAACTAACTACGATGATGACGGAAATATATATAGTAGGTTGCAAAAATAACATTTGATTGTCATGTATTTCTATGATATATTTTATACGGCGTTTGCAAATCTGCCAACTTTTATCGCCATTGGTGGCTTCTTCGATCCATTTTTACCTTGTTTGTCCCTTAAACAAACACACATGTACTGTACATACATACATATGGGTTTGAGTAAAATGAAGAGGAAAGCTTGCGGCTAACGATATTCACGGTGGGTTGCATTTTCAATTTCCATTTGGTATGTCGCTATGTTTATGTATATATACATGTAAATATATGTTTGGGCTACGTTTTGCGATTCTATTGTTGTAAAAGTTTTGATGTTTTGATGAAATGTGGATTTAATGTAATATATGCTTTGTTTTCCTCTCTTTCCCATGAATTGAGTTTATTGTATTTTTCGAATATGTAACAAGGAACTAGACTATGTGGAGTTGAGTCTCTTGAATTTATAATTTTTATGACTTTTCCCCCTTTCGTGGATGAAATAGCGGAGTGTCCACGTTTCTTATGTGTGATCTTCTTGCCAGTGGTAGTCATCATCATCCCCCTTTCTGTCGTACATACACACATGCATATGCATAGAATCTGATAATATTGCATACGAGTGATACGTGTTGTACCGCAGGTTATTTAAGTCTGGTAGAAAACTATGAGTATATTTGTTTCAATTTCTTACTATAGATAACAAGATATGAGAATGCGATTAGGAGAAGGTATAAAGTTTGTATGAAAGTGCTAGTTAGCTGGTAGATTTTAATAGGGGAACCATCAATTCAATTCCCTCTTTTTTATCTGCATAGATATCTAGATGATGACTTTGTAATAATGTTATGAGGAATTACGACCACACGAAGCAATCAGACATTTGGCAGGAGAATGTGTGTACTGTGACTGTGTGTAGCCAACAGATTCGAACAATAAAATTACAATTTTCAAGCAAGGAAGGAAGAAAGTAAATGATAGTCAATGGAAATTTTAAAACGAATCTCCACGTCTGTTCCTCATCCTGGTAAATCTTTTACTACTGGCTTCATTTTTCTTCTTCTACTGGGCAGCTCATGCATTTTATTGCACGTTGTATCCATCTTTGTACGTTTTATATTTTTCTTATATAACTTTTGTACAGTGGTACATGTGTGTATTATCTGTATTTGTATGTGTTCATCTACTTCAATTACTTTGACTGCTGGTCGTTGGCTGTGGTGACTGGTTGGCTGGCTTCTGGTTAGTTATGTAGATATGTACAAACTCCCATATGATTCTGTGAGTTTTTTTCTGTTGTTCTTTCCTAAATAAATCCATCTTGGGTCCCTTTTTCGCTTCTTGTTTGGTGTTGGTCATGGTTAATGATTTAAAGAGAGAATGCAAAAATTTTGAAATGATTGTTGTATATATATTATATAACTACCTTGTGGACGTTTTCTAGTTGCTGTCTACCTCCTGCGTAGACTTTCCTCGGCAGTTCTCTTCCCCTGTAGTTCTTTCATTGAACATTGAACCAGTAAAAGATTATGTTGAAAAAAATTGAAAAGAAGTCATTAGAATGAAGATTATTAGTTGAGGAAGCAACATCAAACATAAAGAATAATGGATAGCATCTTACTCCTACTCCAAAATGTTTATTGTGGAGTGGGTAAAATAAAGGGCATACAGTGGATTTCTGAAGTAGTGGATGATGATGATCATGAGGTAGGAAAATGACAATAATGAGAATTGTCAATTATTGAAAATATTAAGGCGGCAGGACGATGTGAAATTCCTGGGTTATTACACTGTTGTGCGCATGCAGACACTCCAAGCAAAGATATAAGAGGTAATAAGGATATAAAACTTGTGACGTAGTGGTGGACAAAGTGCGAATATTTGAGGGCTTTAAACTTGAGCATCTTTTGTTCGAGACCCCAGTAGTACAAATAAACAAGAATAATAGTAATTGTAATAGTGTTTGGAATGCATGAGTAGATAGTTTACTTGACTCTTGGTTTTTATTCTCGCTCCTTCTATGTATAATGTATATACATTATACATACACATACATTTAGATTATATTAAACTTGCTTGTTTGTATGTATTCATTTACACGGCAATTTTTTAATGTTCAAGCAAAGGAACAGCATTTCTTTTTGAAAAATTGGAGCAATTATTATGCTATTATATGAGATGAGGAAGTTCACGGCAAAGGGAAAATTAATAATGATTACTATGGGAGAATTTCTCATTGTACAATTTAAAATTTTCTTTACGTCTTTTGCACTTTAGCCGTCCACTACGAGAAAAAGAATAGATGAGAGAGAGAGAGAGAGAGAGAGAGAGAGACTGGTGCTAGGGAAAAGACTATAGTATAAAAACTATTAGAGTACACTAGAACAGCGTATTATAATTTGTAGAAAGTTAAATTTTTATCAGGCTTGTTCTACGTCGGAACGGGAAGCATAGCTCTATTTTTTTGTTTCAAAATCTTCTTTGTTACAAATGTTACAATTATACACCACTTTGTATGTGGGTGTCTCACTATATAAATTGTAGTAAACAATGAGTGTAGATTCTGTTACGTACACATACACATACATACATAATGAAAATTTGTATGTAAGAAGCAAGAATAAAAATACTCTTTCGGTGGCAGAAACAAAGTGCTTAATTTATTTATATTGCGAACTGCGCTAATACTTTTTTCCACAGAGATTATTAGGATCACAATTTCATTTTTATATGTAATATATACCATGTTGTAGATTTTTATTTCCGGAGGTACTACACAAAACATTTCTATTAAATTTTCATGTGAGAGCACACATGTTTTTCGCATTCGTTGTTCCTCAATCTGTACTTTTATGTTTTAGCTGGTGTTATTGTTGTCGAGTCAAGGAGGGAGAGAAAGGGAAGGGAATTAAATAAAGATTACGTATCTAAAGTGGTTTACAATATATTATAATAGATAGAAGGCCCCTAGATAGATGAGTGCGTTTGCTATCTTTCATGAGATCAAAAGAAAAATTTACCTGGTATTAATAATTTCTCTCTCATGCTCTTTATGCTTTGTAGTTGCTGTTTTTAAGTCGTCAAATTTGAAACATTGGCGATATGTATGCAAGCATAAAAACTGCTGTCTTCTATTGGCAGAATTCAAATGTTCATCACGCTAAACACGTATCAGAAAGTAGATTGTATGAATTTATTTATGTATGGAACTCAGTTTGATTTTATTGTGAATTGTAAATGAAAATAATAATTTTAATATTTTGTTGATAATAATAATGTTTATGATGGGATATGGGCATATTAGACCATAATATAAATAGCAAAAAATGTATTTGCAAGCAATTGACTTGAATACATTGGATATAGCATAATGTATTACAAATAGGTATAATATAATACCATCAAACATAGTCAACATGACTGCGTGTCGTCTAGTGTGATGTTGTATTTTGTATTACTGTCATCATCGTGGTTGTAGTCGTATTTTTCTTCGTTCTTGTCATCTTCGGTGTGTGTTGTCATGATGACGATACGATATGACTTTTGATGATGATGATGACAATGGGATCTACCCCATCGTGGTATGGTGTTGTGTTCATGTGTGTATAGAGTTTATGGGGCGAGATAAGTATGATGTACTTGAGCCAGAATGGCGATCGTATACTACACCGATATACCATCTTCTTCCGACACAATGTCTCAAACTTTCAGTATTCATCACATCATAAAAAGATACAAGTTGTACTGTGACAAGGTCCATTTCCACATGTGAGCATCACACTCGAGAATTTCGAATGTACTGTCATTTGTTTTTTTTGTCACAAGCAACAAATAGGATTGAAAGGAAGTACAATACTTTTATCAAAAAAGAGTCTTGCAGAAGTTCTTTATCTTTAATTGTGCTGAGCGTAGACAGCTTAGTTGCAAGGTAGAAAATGTATGCATGCTTCTTTTCATGATAATTCTTTATTGTCTTCACATTGGATATTACAATGTGACATGTGTGGATTATAGTTTATGATAATATAATGGATATTTAGAAAATGAACCATGATGAATGACCATTTAAATTCTATTGATTGCTAATGTTGCATATGAGCAACAGCACTTTAGATACTAGCAATGTAATACTACACATTCTACAGGCGGTGGTAATATAAATTGATGGCCCGGCTAATAAATCTAGATTTGGAATTGAAACAGTATGTAAATTCTATTTCTGATATCATATATAAAATAGCCTGCAAATCTTAGTAATCACCGTGCGCAAAATATTATGCATGCACTTACCTACTTTGTTTTAAGTTAATGCAACAAATTTAAAATATGTATTACCTTTGTAGTAATTACTATACAGTTTGAAAGTGCACTGTGTACAGAGTACTAAGCATCGTAAGAAAATCCTGCTAAAGTTTATGGACAGCCATTTATATGAAGCATAATTTTAAGGATTCTCTCCTTCGTCCACCTTCTTCCTTTCACAGAGAAGAGTGTAAAATTAAATAAGCATTAAAAATGAGTACTTCGCACATGTACATGTATTGTATATTGTATTGTATTCTCATGTATTTGACATAGAGTTGCGAATCGAGACTTAATACATCTTCTTAAAACTTGATCTAGATCAGGCCGGACTCATGATGATTGTACATTGTACATTTGATGATTACTGCGGAGTCAGCAGATTGAATTAATGAGATCCGAATGTCATAAAATCTAATGATATACTCTTAAACACATTCACCGTGTCATAATAATTTGCTTGTTCGACGCTCTCTCATTTCTCTTGTTTCATTTATTCATTCAGCTTTCGTTCAGTTTTGCACATATAGGAAGAGCCAAAATTTACGGCATATGTGTAAGAAATGTGTGTGTATGGTGTACTTGTTAGTACTTTGTTGGAATAGAAGTTAGAACGTAAGTAAATTTGCAGCAGTCATTGTAGTCTTTGTGTACATGTAATAATGGAGATTCGAGTTTAAGGTATGAATTTAAAAATTATTGTATTGTTGAGAATGTACCTATAAGGCCACATCATACAATCATCATGAGATTCCTATACAGTAAAGGGTAGGAATGTATGGATGTAAAGTTGTTTGTTTATACGTAAGTAGAATGTACGAGTTTTTGCTGAACTAATAGTTTAAGTGTGTTTCGTTGCATGTTGTTTTGGGAATGTAGAGTTGGTCAAGTTGGCTTAGGAAAATACACAGGAATCATCATCAGTATTATCATCGTTAGCATCGTGTATGTACTAACTTTGCTCTTCTTGAACATTTCTATTGCCGAGCATTATGATATAACGGGAGTCTGGCGGCGGGTTCATATTCTTGACATTTTCCTATAATTTTACATGCGCCTGACTCGTCTATACATTAATTTATCGCCAAAAGACATTGGCGGAGAGTAGAGCAGGCATTCACACACATATTATTCACCAAAAACCATACGACCAAGAGGGATTTTGTACAGTTTTTATTTTGTAGTGTACAACTTGCCCAGCTACACCTGTAGATGTTATAAGCTTTTCTTTCTCGTCCTCTCTCTCTCTCTCCCTCCCTCTCTCATTCCTTCCTTGTTCTTTGGATTTTACGAGAGTTAAAAGTCAAGAGAGAATGAGAGAGAGAGAGAGAGAGAGATGAAGAGCCAAGTTGAGTCTCAAAAGCCAAGATCGAGAACTCATGCAAACTTTAGTAGTAGCTTGACTTGTTCTCTTCATAATAATGTAATAGGGAGACGGGGTTGTTGTTGCTGTTGTTTGGATGTGTGTGTGTGTAAGTTGGGCTGAATCCCTTATGGACATCACAACGTAAAATATAATGCAATATGTATCGTTAGCTTCAAGTTAAACCATGGGCATGTTATATAAGTGGATGTAGGTAGTTATGGTTTAAACTCGTTGGCGGTGCACATTATATATTATATATACATTAGAAGTACAGAGTATACATATACCCTTGTGTTCTATCTGAAATATATTGTACGTCGACAACGTAAATGGTAATTACATTGTATATCTATCTTGCTCTGAGGTATATTGTGGACGGATGGCGGATTTTGTCCCATAAGAGTGAAATATAGAGGAAAAATCTATTATTCTAAAGTTACACACAGGCACACGAAGAAAGAAAGAAAGAAGAGAAAATAAGAGGAAAGAGCATCAGAAAGAGAACCTTAAGATTGTTTAGTTCGTATGGGGGTATTTATTAGTTATATGGGAAGATGGTAGACTTTCAAAACTAGGCTGAAGAATACATGTAGGTATACTAATTGTGAGAATGTATGTATGTATGTATGAGTTTACTTACGTTATTTTAGCGTGTTCTCGTGCACGGCCATGACCATATATTGTATTTTTGGGGTACATATAGTGCATCGTACAATATACGTAACTTTGTAAAAGTAAAGGTAGTTATATAGTTGAGATTCGGTATTTAGAGTGACTTTTGTTTGTGTATGTGTGTGCGTAGTCAACTTGATGGAAGACAAAGTAAATTTCGACTAAAGTGTGCCTTGTAAGTATACCTTTTTCATTTTCAGCCGTTTTGTGCCCAAAAAGACCAAAGAAGAGATGAATAGCAGACGTGTATAAAGACGTTTATGGTACGGTTATGCGATAGATAGTTTTAGGAATTGCATATTGTCTTAAAACATGAAGGAGAGAGAGAGAGAGAGAGAGAGAAAACGCAAAGGAGAAGAAAGAAAGAACCGGAACTTTATGTTGAAGTGGGTCTGTAGTATTATTCTTCGCGAAAAAACAAACGTGCACACAATATACAGTTCACATGAATGGACCTATACGTATAGCTTTTAGATGGATACACGTACAAGGCAGGCAGGCAGAAACATTCAAAGATTGGATACTTGATATGCAAGTCTAGTGTCTAGCTACGTTTCTGTTTTGCTCATGATGATTTTACCGTGTATTACCGCGAGGAAAATGAGGGGAGATAAAATATATTATATAGTGAAATAGTGGGGAAAATGTGAAATTGCAAGAAAGAAAATCTTTACTCATGAATCTTTACTCTTTACCTCTCTTTACCACTCTCTCCCTTGTCTCTGACTCACTCTTTCTGCTGTCGTTTTGATGTTTTGATGTACATCCTCTAAAATCCTTGCTTGTCTCAAGAAAACCCAGCAACCACCCGAGTTTAGGTCCCAAGTTAGTTCCAATTCTAGCAAAAAGGTAATTCAAATGCGAATCTTGCTACGGTCATACATATGTATGTCTATAGATAGACAAGCACGGAGTCGAAGGAGAGAGAAGGATAGGGTTCTTTTCCTACATTTTTTATTTCTCTTGTCTATACCCATTGAGCAGGGGATAAATAGAGATGAGATGGAGAGCCAACGAAGATTGTATCCAAATTTTCTTTCCTGGAAAGTTAGCTTTCTGCCTTCCCGATTATTTTGCCCTGTTTTTCTCTGGTTCTATAGCCGCTGCTTTCCTTTTCCCCATAAACTATTTATTAATTGTTTCAAAATATTTTATAGTCAGAGCACGAAAACTTGGGATAGAAAAAATAATGCGCCTGGAGTACATGTGAAGAAAATAGGTTGAAGATTGAGGTTGTTTTTTGTTCGGGATATATAGATTTAATTTACTTATAGAAGGAATTAAAACTTTTTCCTTTCCTAAACTCCGTAATTGTTATGCATTGCTTACCGTTGCTCTGACGTTGGAACGTCGAGCGTGTTATAAGAAATAGTAATGTACAGTATGGAAAAGTTTATATCAGTATATCTACCATATTGTTCCTATATTATACATTATTTTTATAATTTTCTGCGAGAGTCAAAACTATTGTTCTGTTTATTAAAATGTTGTGAAGTCAAAAAGTAGATGAGTTGTATAGGGATGATACGTTTGACCGCTGTCTTTAATGTAAAGTATTTTGCATTACAACTGTTTATTCAAGAAAGAGATTTTCCATCTTTTGATTCTAAATTTTTGGGGCTAATTTAGTTTGTATAAATTTTCCGCTATTACGAGATTTAGATTATATGCATTGTGCTCAAGTTTGTTTTATGCCATGGTGCCTGCTGTTGTAATTGTGACGATGAACATTATTTGTAAATGCAAGACGTGAAATTATCACGGTTGCTCATGTTCATCATTACACTCTTCACGAGCATACAATTTTATTTTGGTTTTTTCTTATTCTCTCTCTCTCGCTCGCTCTCTATCTTTTCCCTCTTTAGTTGTTGATGCTGTTGTTCGAAGCGAAACTTTGTGCACGCTACAGCATTATTATTGCATCCACACGCCTTCAGTACCGTTGTTAATGTAATTTGGTAAATATCTTGAATGATAATCTTGAGGTTCGGTTCCTTTTTTTCGGACAATTTCCCTCCTGTGCTTAATAAATTGATACTCATTTGTAACATGGATAGAGTCATGAACTAAATAACAGTTGACGCAATTGTCGCATGTAACGAGGTTTTTTTTTCATGTTTAGGAACTAATTGCTATAAAATATCATACTGTTAGATATTTGTGTTATCAGTGCTTCGTTTTCGTATTTTCACAACTTTTTCTGCGTTTTTACTTATACTGAGGAATTTTATTCATTATCACGGTAGACACGAGGCAGCCGTCATCCAAGTAATTAATTGTTAATGCAGACTAATGATAATTGCTCCTGGTTTTTTACATTTAAATTTGATGAGGCATCTGGTGAGAAAGTGAGGAGTACAGAGAAATATAATAATTTTCAAAAAAAAAGTACTGCTGGCTGATGTGTGATGATGTTGATGTTGAATGCTAGCGTTGAGAAACGTAATTTTTTTTTATTAAGTTTAGTAGTAGAAGTAATAGTGAAAATAGGATGAAAACAGCCTGATTGATCATTCCATTATACACATAACTCGAAACTATTACAGTATGTATCTTACAGACGTGGGTATGCTCGCATCTATCTACATACACATAAGAAAGAAAGAAGGCTGCCAAATAAGTTTGATAGACATGAAGTTTTTCCCTTCGGAGGTGTTTTAGCGTTTAACTGTTGAGCCGTAAAAAATTTCATCCACTGCACGAGTGTAGCTGTTAATATGAACATGTTTTTATCTTGATTTTTCTCCCTTCAAAGCATTTACCTCACAAATATATTGTACTGTATACACATAGTATATCTATAAAAAAATTTCTTCCATCTAGGGAGCTCGATTCAGGTTTCCTTAAGCTGATTAGTTCCATAGTTTATCTCAAGATATGGATAAGTTATATGACATGGTGGTGGTGTAAGTAAATGAACCCAAATCCAATAAAAACATGCATCTGTGCTATACGCGCCATGTATCAATAATCAATGGTTATCTGTAGAATCTGATAGAAAAAGAGAAAGCATCATTGAAGCCAAATAATTTATTGATTATGTGGGCTTAAAATGTCGTGAAATAAATAAATGGTTTTGAACTCCTTTTCAGTGGTGAAAAACCGTCTGGTGCATTTATTTATTTATCAGCTATATCGAGATTTAATCGGTATCAGTAAACACAGTTCCGTTCGGCGATGAAACTTTGCCGTTGATTGAAGTTGAAAATATCGTGTCTGCTTTTGTTTAGAAAACAAAAAAGTAAATAATGTAGAACGCAGTCATAATAATTAGTGTTGATGGCAAAATGTCAAACAAAGTGTCGACAAAGATATTATCATATAAAATGTTTTCTTGTCAAGACGATGAAAACCAGAAATTAATCTTTTGTTCCGCCATCGATAAAATGCATGGTACAGTATGCATGTAATTTACATCGGATTCAAATATATGTATGTAGGTATATCAAGGCATTTAAAGAGTGAAGCTAGTACAAAAATTAATAAGGCGAAATAATTATTAATCATATCTGTGGGTCTTTTAATATTGAAAACTATTCAATAAATAGTATTCATGTCGGCTTCATTTATTTCTCTGGAGTGTCAATGGTTTTATAGAGATGGAGAAGTGGTTGAACTTACATTTTCTGTTTGTTCGTTAGGTACAAGTTTCAACGGGTTTTTGTTTCTTGTGTGCTTGCATTTCCTCTTCAAGATGGAAAGAGTGGAAGTTGTCCCGTATGATATGTATCATATGATAATGTGAAGGATATGATGTTGATGTGCGAGCTTTTCTGACCAAGACATTAGAATGGAAAAAAATGAAGAGACGAGAGTTGTGTGTGATGGATATTACGCGATATTACGTATACATGTGTATAAGTGTGAGAACGTTTATTCGCATTTGCATGTGATGGATGATAGACGGGGTTGAACAAACTTGACTTGCGATTTATTAAGTTCGTATAATATGCAAAGTATGTATGTATGTGAATACAGTACTACTGTAACAGTAGTAGATACGAATTGGATATGATGCATATGTGCATGTTATGAATGTATGATTTTTAATTGCAATGTCTAATTTAATGTCACATTGTCTTACATTAATATCCTCTTGTATTTCTTGTGATAAACAAGGCATTTATAGTGGTAAGAAGAAGTGTTATGGCTGTGATACATGCGAATATGAACAAGAAAGTCGTCATAATAATTATGTTACGCCTATGATATTACGAAGCACTAAATCAACTGCAAATATTTACACTTGACATACACTTAGTTTATATTGGACAGTTATAGTTTTTCATGTGAATAACTAGTCTCTTCCTACTTTTTGAACTGGATAGGGGGGGGTATCATGGGAAAATAATTTATTAAATGAAAAATCCACATAGGTAGTGAACTATAGTCGTTTTTGTATTATCACATTATGATATGATCCGTTTCCGTGAGCAGGAAAGAAGTTAACTTGTCGGTGTAAGTATTTTGTGAGAAAAGTAGAAAATGAGACGTTTCCTAATGTAACTGTATTTGTTTCAATTTGTTTAAAAGTTCCTAAGCTTGTAGATATAAGTACTTACAAATGAAAAAAATTGAGTTTCAACATTTTTGTACAAAAAAATGTATGTATATATATATATATACGGATGTTAAATATGATGTATCTCCATGTTCAAAAACTATTTAAATTATAAAGGAAATAATTTACAGTAAAAAAGTCTTAACTTTATTATAGATCATTTCTAGAGCTTAAATACTTTCTATAATAAAGTTGAGATGCTGTATACTATTTATGATGTAAAAATTGCAAATTTTTAATGTTATATATGTATTGTGTATTTGTTTACAGATATTTCGCAATCACAATGGAACTGCCACAAACGGTAACGGCCCACCAATGGGCATTCTTCCTCAACAGTATCTTCAGCAACAGCAGCAAATCAGTACGTTTTCATTCACAAATTATTTGGTTATCCATTATTTATCATTATGCCATGTTAATACTAATGTGTTAAAACTGTGTAAAACCAGTGCTCCAAACGAAACAGTCGGGAGATTAATTGTTTTAAAATTAAAATTATTATTGATAATAAATTTTAATTCAATCCATACATAATGTATATATAT